>QFDD01002130.1:0-24798 GCA_006871305.1 Vachellia collinsii | reverse complement strand
TCATCTACATATAAGGATAATATCACAAAATTACCCTCAAGTTGTTTGACGTAGACACAGTGGTCTTCCTCAATCATCTGGAAATCATATGAGGTTATCGCTCTGTGAAACCTCAAGTACCACTGTTTGGATGATTGTTTCAGCCCATAAATAGACCTCTTAAGTTTACAAACTTTGTTTTCATTCCCTTTTATTATGAAACCTATTGGTTGTTCCATATAGATCTCTTCATCCAAGTCACCGTTTAGAAATGCAGTTTTTACATCCATTTGATGTAATTCCAAATCTAAACTGTTCACTATTGCTAGAATAAGTCTTATTGAGTTGAAGCGCACAACAGGTGAGAAAGTATCCTCATAGTCTATACCTTCCTGTTGTGTATACCCCTTAGCAACTAAACAAGCTTTATATTTATCAATTGATCCATCTGCCTTTCTTTTAATTTTGAGAACCCACTTGTTCCCAATGGCTTTTCGTCCTTTTGGCAGATCAACCAACTCCCAAACTTTGTTCTTTTTCATTGAGTCCATTTCTTCTTCCATTGCTTTCTTCCATTCGTCCTTAGCAGGGCCAGACAAGGCCATTTGGACAGAACAAGGCTCATCATCCTCATCTGGAGTAACAATTAGTGCTTCTCCTTCTATTTGGAAACACCTTTTAGGGACACTTTCCCTGTCACTCCTCCTTAACGAAGTTTCTATTCTTTGTCCATTCTTCTTTTTATGTATTTGTTTTGATGTTTCAGCGCTCCCACTCAAATCAATATATTGAGATGGTTGAGGATCATTACTCTGTTCTGTACTCCCGTGTTCTTGTGTCTCATAAAGAGATACATTACGGTCTATATCTCCCCTGCTAGGGAACTCATTTTCAATAAATGTTACATCTTTAGATTCAATTTCAGTCACGGTACCATCTTCGTTTTCGCCTATGAAAACATATCCTTTAGATTGTTCAGAGTATCTAATAAAGATATATTTCTTTCCTCTAGGGCCCAATTTTCCATGTTTATGAGAATCATCATGAACGTATGCAGCCGACCCCATGGTCTAAGGACATTTAAATCCGGCTTGCGTTTTGTCCATAATTCATAGGGCGTGGTAGTGACTGATTTTGAAGGCACACGATTAAGTATAAAAGCCGCTGTCAATAAAGCATCACCCCAATATGAAATCGGAAGTTTAGCTTGTGCCATCATAGATCTTACCATATCTAGAAGTGTCCTATTTCGTCTTTCTGCAACTCCGTTCTGTTGCGGAGTGCCAGGGATAGTTAATTGCCTAATTATCCCTTTTTCTTCACAGAGCTCTTTAAATTGATCGGATAAATATTCACGACCTCGATCAGTCCGAAAAGTTTTAATTTTGTTGTCTATTTGATTTTCCACTTCATTTATATATCGTCTAAAGCAGTCAAGAGCCTCAGACTTATGTGAAATCAAATAGACATGACCATATCGTGAATAATCATCAATGAAAGTAATAAAATATGAAGCTCCATGTCTTGCTCTCACACTCATAGGACCGCATATATCCAAATGGATTAATTGCAATGGTTTCTCAGCTCTAGTTCCCTTGCCAAATGGTTTTCTAGTTATTTTACCAGCGAGGCAACTCTCGCACAAAGACATATCCATATTGGATATTTGACCTAGTAAACCATCTTTGGCTAATTTAATCATCCTATTTTGATTTATATGCCCTAATCTAGCATGCCAGGTATTCATGTCAACATTCATATTAGAGGAAGAAACAACATAACTATCATTTGCATTAAAATCACAAATAATATCCATAATAAAGAAATTTCTAAATAGAAAAGCTGAACCATAAAAGGTTTGGTTGTCCATAATGTCTGCAACCTTGCCATGAAAGTTTACATCATACCCAAATTCTAATAAACATAAAACTGAAATTAAATTCCGTCGGATGTCGGGTGTATGAAGCACATCATGTATGATCAAGGTCTTCCCACTTCGCAAAGGTAACTTGCAAGTTCCAATGCCTTTGACCTGGATCTTTTCATTGTTTCCCACGTAAAGCCACTTGCTTTGATACGGCAATCGACGGTATTCAATGTAGGACTCTCTGTCCCTTGCTACATGGTCTGTTGAGCCTGAGTCTAGAATCCAAGAAGAACAAACAGGTTCAGTTAGAAGAGCAGTGCTTAAAACATATGAAACATGTGAATTCACATAATTCACTAATACCTTTTCATGGTCCTTTCGCTTGGTACAATCTCGTGTGAAATGACCCATCTTCTATGCAAATAGGCAAATTATATATCAAAATCAAGATCTCAAATTTAGAAAATTTTAGGAACAAACCGAAGCTCATTTGGACTTGCCACGCGCCTACACATGCCATGAGAAGGAAAAATCACTTAAAAAATGAAAAATTCATTTAACGCCCACTCTCGGTGACGGCGCGTGTAGTACACGCGCCGCCTTTCAGTTGACCGAAGGTCTCACGCCCCGCCTAAATAATCTCCACGTGCCGAGAGTCTCATGGTGGGCTTGTCAGAGATTACTTCTGACCTGCCACGTGGCCACACGCGCCACGTGACAAAATTTTTTTTTTTTTATTTAACTCTGGCCTTTCCTTTTTTTTTCTTAAATTTTTAAATTGGATTCGGGTTGGGCTAACCCGATCCAGCCCAGTTGATGTGTGGATCGGGTTGGGCTGACCTGAATTGTTTTTTTTTTAAATTCTGTGGATTCGGGTTGGGCTACCCGATCCACTCCTTTTTTTTTTTGAAAAAAAAATCTTTTATTTGGGCCACAAGCCCAAATTCAATTTTTTTTTTTTAAGTTTGGACCTCGGAGCCCAACTTCATAATTAATTTTTTTTTAATCAAACATTGAAACGATGCCGTTTTGCATTCCGTACGGTCATCTTCTTCCTTCAGCCGGGTCGCTCCAGACTCGATTGGATCAGCGGGTCGGGTCCGTCGGGCCCGAACCTTCTCTCCTCCGTTTCTCCCCCGTTTGATGTCCGTTTTCAGTGTTCTTGGTGTCGTTTTTCTCATTTTTTCGTGCTCTACGCAATGGGATATATATCTAAGCCTAAATCTTACGTTTTCAAATGACCCATTCTGAAAAACCTCTACTGTGCTTTACGAATCTGTCTCGTATTACGTTTTTCTCACTAAAACAAACTCTATGGAAGGTTTTTTGGGTTAAAATCATTCATAGAACATGCTTATTTCATTAGAGAGCATTGTAATAACCAGAATAAAAAAATAGGCTACTGCATTTTTCTCTCCCAAAGGCATACACGCATACGACAGCCCATTATATACAATTTCACAGCCACAGAAACATTAACGCTTGCTCTGATACCACTGTAGGGTTTTAGAACATACCTGAGACGCGATAAGATGTTCACGGTACCCACACAACCAGATCACGTAGTACGGATGCGATTATCTTTCATAGCAGTAACACAGAGAGTGAGAGAAAGAATTTTTTTGGAAAAAGGAAGGAACTGAGGGACTTTTCTCTAAAATGAAGAACGTACTTTTTTTCTGCCAATTCTTTCTCTTTTAATTTAAAAGAGTGGCAGTTTTTTCTTTTTAAATTTCAAAATATAAAACTGCACGTCCAACTTCTCCCTTTTTAACCATTCCCTCCCTTTCTTTACGTATTATGTAATTGTTTTGGGGAATTCTACTTTCATTAACCCCATATTTTTTATTATTGTATTCTATACCCAATATAATGGGTTGGGCCTAATCCACCAAGGGTGGACTAGCCTAATTTTCTAACAGAATGAATATAATCAAAATCATAATTAGAAGCTGTACTATTTTGCTTTCTTATTAGCTTTAAATTGCACATGACAAAAGCTAAGTCATTCATCTTTTGATGCAAAAGATTTCTTTTTCTTGGTATGATTCTAAACAAAATTGATAAAAAAAAAACTTCATTACTATTGTAATCTTCAAGTAAAATCATTTTGAAAATTAAAAAAAAAAAAGTTTATCGTACCATCTCAAAAGCTCTCCAACCACGTTCATACCCAGAAGAGTTGCAATAGAAGCTAAGAACGGGAATTGCAATTCTTTAAATTCTGGGCACTTATCTTTATAGGAATCCCACCATTCTACTAGAGGAAATTTTTTTCTTAATGATTGTGTAGTGTCAAGCTCAAACATCTCTTGCATAATGAGAATCAGCTAATTGATACTCGATTTTGTCGATTTTGTTTTTCTCATCTTGATCCTTAACTATTCTTGACAAATATTCATATTGTGGGGTCCAAATTTGAGTTTAGGAGTCACCACCAAAATTTTAAAATAGGGTAATTTTAGAAACCTTTTTTTTTAAAAAAAATGGTCTATGAAAATAAGATAGGGTTTAGGAGTCGATTGTGTATGAAGAATGTGTTAGACAACCTATAATACCTATTTATGAGAACGGATACCCTAAGTTCATTATTTAAAATAATATGGCTTAAAATATATATTTTAATTACCGAATGAAAACAAAAAAATTACAAGAGAAAGATATAATAGAAGAATAAAAAATAAACTAACAAAGGAAAATAAAAGAGAAAGGGAAAAAATAAAATAAAAATGAAAAACAATAAAAAGAAAAAAAAACATTATTAAGAGAACGAAAAGATAAAAAAAACTGCAGGTAAAAGAGAAAAGGGGGAAAAAAAGAAAAAGAAAAATAAAAAACGAAAAAATACGTTAACTAATAGAAAAGGAAATATACAATAAAAACAAAAATTAAAAGTGACAAAATGTTTATAAGGTTGGACTTGACCTAGGATGAAAACATAGGGCTTACATACCCTTAAAAGGGATCAAAGCCCACATAGTTCGGGAGTAAAAATGCATGTCACTTGGATTTTTTTTTTTTAATTCACAAAAAAGAAAGTATTTTTTGTTTGGTTGGTAATTTTTATTTTGAAAGAAATCTCTTATTGTTTATTTCTTGAAGGGAGAAGGAATTTGTCAAAAATTTTGGATCATATTTCCTGAGGAGGTTCCCATAACGTCACATGGAAGTGCAATTAGCTTTGATTGAGGAGGTTTTGAAAACCTCACACGACGCAAAACTATTCCAAAAAGTTTTCGTTTTGCTTTTTCAAAAAAGATGTTCCCTTATTTTTATTTAAAGGAAACAATGAAAATAAAATCATGCTTCACACATGTTAATCACACACACACACACACACACGTATTGATCAAAGAGAGGATGAAGGAATAAATAAGATGAAGGAATTGTGTACATCTTTCCTCCTTCTATTTTCTCCTCCAAAATAAAAAAAAAACCCCTTGCTCCAACCCTTACTCTCCTTTTTATAGGAAACAAGTAGGGTTTCCAAACACATTTTTTTATTTTCATTTTTTATTAATTTTTCAGGCATGAAAAGTACTTAATGGGCTAGCAATTGACATAAATGAGGAGAAATTTTTAATTTTAATTTTTTCATTTTATTTATTAATTTTTCAAACCTAAAAACTACTTAATGTGGTACCAAAAATGAATGAGGATATTTTTTTTTATTTTTCAAATTTTTTTCTATTCATGAGCTTACCTGATTTTAAATTGATCAACATAAATGAGGGGATTTCTTAAAGTTTTGGTTTTTTTTTATTTTTTTCTTGAAGAGCAAGAATCAAACTTTCCTAATCTAGACCAAATCATTGTTAATACATTTTTTATTCCTTAATGATATTTCTTAATTTGGGAGTCAACCATCATAAATAAGATTTTAGTGCAAGGAAAAATTTCCCAAATTTCAATGGCAAACCAATCATTATAAATGACAATTTTCAAAAGAAATTTTCCCAAATTATAATAAATGATCAAGAAGGATTATTTTCTCAATTATTATTATTATTTTTTTTTGGTGGGGTCTGGACAAAAAAGGTTGTTTACAGTTGCCCCTCTTTGCTTGTTTCGTAGTTGAGAGAAGTAATTTTCTCATCTATGAAGCAAGTAAAGATAAAAACATGTATTTTGTCTAGCCACAAGAGAAGGAAGAAGGAAGGACTTCTAGGGACCAAAGAAGGCATATACAAAATACAGTGTCCATGCCCCTCTTTACTTGGACATAAAAGAGAAAAAGATCATAGTTGTGCCAGTTGTTACTGGGCTTTAAACTCTACCAGGCCTCAAAAGAATTGTGTTGGCTGCTACCGGGCTTTAAAAGAATTGTGCCCACTATTATTGGACTTCACAAGAAGGGTGCCAGTAAATATTGGGCTTGAAAAAGAATAGTGCCAGCCGATACTTGGCTTTGAGGGTGGATGTCGGTGTAGGGCTTTGAAAGGGGTGTCAGCTGATACTAGTCTTTGAGGGTGCCAGCCGCTACAGGGTTTTGAAAGGTGTGTTAGCTGATACTGGGCTTTGGGTGCCTGCTGCTACAGGGCTTTGAAAGGGTGCCAGCTGTTATTGGGCTTTTGAGGGTGCTTGCCGCTATAGGGCTTTGAAAGGGGTGCTAGCCGATACTGGGTGTTAAGGGTGCCAACCGTTACTAGGCTTTGAGGGTGCCTATCTCTACAGTGCTTTGAAGGGGGTGCCAGTTGATACTGGGCTTTGAGTGTGCTTGCCGGTACAGGGCTTTGAAAGGGTGTCAGCTGTTATTGGGCTCTGAAGGGGCCTGGCTTTGTAGGGCTTTGAAAGGGGGCCAGCTGGTACTAGGCTTGAGGGTGCCTGTCGGTACAGGGCTTGAAAAAGGTGCCAACCGTTACGAGCTTTGAAGGTGCTTGCCACTACACGGCTTTGAAAAGGTTGCTACAACATTGCATATGTGATGCCCTTATAATGAGATGCATGATGCAATAGATCACTATGATGATGATAACAATGCCAAAATCCGTGATGAAATGCTGATGATGATGACGATGATGCTGAATGATGATTATGAAAGGTAGTCATGATTATGATGATGTTGACGACGATGACGACAAGGACAAAGAGGATGATGATGCCAATTATAGTGATTAAGAGTATCCTCACAGGTGATTTTACTCATTCTCCAACTAGTCGGCTAACCTGGATTGCCCACTTCAGTTGATCACGTAAGATGTCTGGTGGTGCACTCATGCCTCAAGCCCTTAATTGATGTTAAATTTTATGGATTTTCTATTACTTGATAAAACTTTGATGGTGACCCTTGCTAATAATCTTGAAATTTCATAGGTTAGTTAGGAGTAAAGTGCAACAATGTTAAATACCATGAGCATTTATCTAAACAAAAGTTTTCCTTTTATTGAAAATGTCTCTCTTATACAAAACATGAACCATAGGTTTGCATGCAATTTAGAAAGTAGAAAGAATCAAATAAGGATGAGGATTCATTTGAAAGAAATTACCCTCATAGAACATGATATGAATTCAGGCCAACGTTTGATGCTTTGGTGAGAAGAGATGCTAATGGGAGGTCCTTCGCTTTTGATTTCATGGAGTCCTGATCGGACATGGTTTTGTCGCCTTCCGGTTCGATGCAAAAATGGTTACTCTTAAAGTAATGTAGTATAGTGAGCAATCAATCGATCTTCTTGAGGAGCGGTTTATTGGCTATCATAGTCTAAATTTGTTGTTAAAAACATTATTAAACTTGAATTTGCAAAGTAAGGGGGATTAAGTCTAAAGCTACAGAATGAAATGCAAAACTTGTGGTAAAATATTTTTTGGTGTTTTCAAAGATTGTAAGTAAAATTTGGATTGAAAGAGAGTATAGTGAGTAGACTCTCAGTGATGGAAACTTAACTATCCTTGCCTTGGCTTAGTTATGGGAGATCAATCCTTCTGAGTTCAATTAATAAACCCTAAGCTATCACTTAGGTCCAATGGTTCAATTAATGCAGGTTTGCTTGAATCCAAGTCAAACAACATTCCTTAAAGCATTGTTCAGCGCAACTCAGAATGTAGAAAGAGTAATCGATGCTCATGCCTTTGAAGGATTGCAATCACAATCACATAAATCTAATGAACAACTAATTACCAATGATCATTGATAATCTAGTGAACACAAGGAATCAAATCTGAAATTCATTAACTCAAGTACATATGAACAACAACCAATCCAACTACATAACCAAATCATAAATTCGCAGATCTGCAAACTGAAGTTCATAGCAGTAGAAACCTCTAGATCTAAAGATCTTTACAACATTCAAAGACAAGATATGGCTAGAAGTACTCCCCAATGAATCTCTGGCTCAAGTCTTGCTCTCCATCACCAAGAGGCTAAGAATCTAGCCTCTCATGATTCCAAGGACGTAGCAATCATCATTTCTACGGTCAGCCATCAGGAGAGGAAGATGAAGATGGAGGCAGTGCAGCAGAGAGTGGTTGGAAGGTGGTACAAGTGTGGAAGATGGGAAATGGAGATGAAGTGTGTAGAGAAATGGAAGGAGATCTGTAGAATGGAAGAAGAGTACAGAGAACACCTATGGCTCCTAGATTTGCTCTCTGGAAAGTGCAGCCTTACATCCTAGTTCGTGATTGTTCCAATTTAGTTAGATCCAGCTGCTGACCTAAGCTCAAAATGCACAACATCATTTCCACGTAATTAGGTCGCGACATATGTTATAATACATCGCAACTAAATGATCTATATGTCGCGACCCTTTACGCACATGTCGCGACTTTATTGGCCCAGAAAAGCTCTAGGAGTCATGAACAGGTCGCAACCCATAATATTGTGTCGCGACATAAATGCTCCAATGGCACTTCAATCAATCCTGAATGCATTCCCTTCAGTTTCATCTCCAAGTACTTGAATACCTCCCCTAGGCATCTGCAACAGAAACAAAGGGAACACTATTAAAGCATAAAACACTAAGCTCAAAATCATGTACAACTGGGAGACACAATTTACCCAATTTTCCCTTCTACGTTATTGTATATGCAATGTATGAACACAAAAGAGAAAGAAGTTCAATTTAACACAAGATAGGGCAATTGAGCTATAAAATGTCCCAAAATGAAGCAGGAAAACCATGTAAATATTAGTGTTTATCAAGTCCCTTTTGATGTCTTGCTTTATTGCCAGAGATATGCACTTTCATTAAGTGGGGATAGAGCTTATCCAGGTAGAACACAATATAGATGAGGCTAGGCCCCTTGATTTCAATGGCTTGGCATTTGCGTAAGTCGCCCTTTCGAGTTTTCAATCAAACAACTCTTTTGTGTTGGCTCTAACTTTTTCCTAAGCTACCCTTCTAGGTTTTTGACTTAGTGAGCTCTTTTCTTTTCCTTTTACTCTAATTTTTGCCTAAATCGCCCTTTCAGGTTTTCGACTTAGTGAGCTCTTTTTTTTCCTTTTGCTTTAATTTTTGCCTAAATCGCCCTTTCAGGTTTTTGACTTAGTGAGCTTCCTCTTTTTTTTTTGCTCTAACTTTTGTCTAAGCCACCCTTGCAAATTTTCAACTTAGCAAGCTTCCTCTCTCTATTTTTTTTCGTTTTGCTCTAACTTTTGCCAAAGCCGCCCTTACGGATTTTCGACTTAGTGAGCCTTTTTTTTTGCTTCATTTTATTCTTACACATAGTACTTCTTTACAGCATCTGCATTGATGGGCCTTGGTAGTTCTTGACCCTCCATATCTTCCAAGATCAATGCACCCCCAAAGAAAGCGTTCTTAAAACATATAGTTCTTCATAGTTTGGAGGCCACTTACCCCTACCATCTTCATGGTTTGACAAGATTTTCTTGATTACTAGGTCTCTTACTTTGAAATGCCTAGGTTGTAGCCTTTTATTAAAGGCTCTTGCCATTCTTGATTGATATAATTGCCCATGACACATCATAGTGAGCCTTTTTCCTCGATCATATTCAAGTGTTCAAATCGAGAGCATATCCATTCACTTTCCTCTAGGTTCGACTCCACCATTATTCTCAGGGATGGAATTTCCACCTCAATGCGCATGACAACTTCCATGCCATAAACTAAGGAGTAAGGGGTTGCCTTAGTTAAAGTACGTGCGGTGGTACGATATCCATGCAATGCGTATGGAAGCATTTTGTGCCAGTCCTTATAGGTCACAGTCATCTTTCCAATAATCTTCTTGTTGTTTTTATTGGCTGCCTCGACTACACTATTCATTTGAGGTCTATATGGTGCTGAATTATAGTGCTTGATCTTGAATTGATCACATAAATCCTTGACTGCACTCCCATGGAGGTTAGGCCCATTATCAATGATGATTCTCTCTAGCAATCCATATCTACATATGATATTCACTTTTAGGAATTTGACAAAGGTCTTTTGAGTGATACTGGCAAAGGGATTGGTCTCCATCCACTTAGTGAAATAATCGATGGCAACAAGGATGAACCAATGACCATTTGAGGCCTTAGGGTTGATTGGCCTAATGATATCAAAGCCCCACATAGAGAATGGCTACAGGGATATAAGGTTATGCATCAAAGTTGGGGGAGCACTACTTTTGTTAGAGTAGATCTGACACTTATATCATCTCCTAACATAGTGGATACATTCTTTCTCTATCGTTGCCCAGTAGTAGCTACATCTCTAAACTTGTTTGATCATCGTGTTACTATTTGCATAAATACCACAAATTCCCTCATGGATTTCAGACATGATCTCATGTGCTTCTCTCTTATCTACACAAAGTAGTAATGTTCCATCAAAGCTTCTTTTATACAAGATGTTATTACTAATAAAGAAACCCAAAGCCATCCTTTGGATGATTTTCTTCTGATTTTGTGTGGCATCTATCGGATAGGCACCATTTTTCATGTATGTTTTGATTTTGTTGTACCAAGGTTGCTCATTAACTCCTTCATTTATGTTGAAGCAAAATGTAGGTGCCTCTCTAGCTTCAATTTGGATTGGTTGGACGAGGACCTCATAGTCAAGTTGAATCATAGCCGCTAGGGTAGCCAAAGCATCTGTGAAGCGATTTTCATCTTTGGGCAAGTGATGGAAACTAATTGCTTCGAACTGCTTAATCAACTCTATTAGGTACTCTTGATAAGGGACTAGCTTTGAGTCTTTAGCTCTCCATTCTCCAGTAACTTGATAGATTATAAGGGCTGAATCATTGAAAACATTCAAACTTTTTATGTCAAGATCAATGGCAACTTGGAGGCTGTCAATGCAAGCTTCATATTCCATCATGTTATTAGTATAGTCAAATTCTAGTTTTACAACAATTAGGAATTGTTTCCCATCTGGGGATACAACTACTGCCCCAACACCACTCCCATGCATATTGGCAGCACCATCAAAGTACATTTCCCATCCACTTGCCTTGCATTCTCCAATTTCAACATCCCTTACAGCACATATATCTTTATCTGGGAATGTAAAATCCAGCGGATGGCATTCATCTATAGGATTTTCTGCTAGGTGATCGGCTATTAAACTACCCTTAACAGACTTTCGAGTAATGTACCTTATATCGTATTCAGACACTATTACTTGTTACTTAGAGACCTTGTGAGCTACATGTGAGCTGTAAAAGATGTACTTGAGCGAGTCCATTTTCGAAATTAAATAGGTAGTATAATAAAGCATATACTGTCTCAACCTCCTCATAGCCCAGACTAAACCACAACATGTTTGCTCAATCATTTGGTAGCGAGACTCACAATCATTAAACTTTTTGCTCAAATAATAGATTTCATGTTCCTTTCGCTAGACGTATCATGTTGCCCCAACATGGCTTCTATGGAATTGGGTCGTATAATCAAGTAGAGGATCAATGACCGCCTTGGTATAGGGGGAACCAGAACCGGAGCATTTAAAAAGTAATCCTTGATCTTATCAAAAGCTTGTTGACAATCCTCATCCCATTTCTCTATGCCATTCTTTAGAAGTTTGAATATTGGCTTGCAAGTTGATGTTAGATTAGCGATGAACCGTGCAATGTAGTTTAGCTGCCTTAAGAAGCTTCTAACCTCTTTCTCTATTTGAGGAGGTGGCATTTTTTGGATTGCTTTCACTTTGTCTACATCTACCTTAATCCCTTGGCTCACGATGAACCTGAGAAATTTACTGGACAAAGCCCCAAAGATGCACTTGTTAGGGTTTAACTGCAGTTTGTAATTGCGTAGCCTTTCAAATAGCTTCCTTTGCACAGTGGCATGACTTTCTCCCTCTACAGACTTAGCTACCATATCATCAACATATACCTCTAGCTCCTTATGTATCACATTGTTAAAGAGTGCTACTATAGCACATTAATAGGTTGCCTTGGCATTCTTCAACCCAAAAGGCATCACGCGGTAGCAATAAGTTCCCCATTGTGTAATAAATGTGGTTTTCTCCTTGTCCTCCTCATCCATAGGGATTTGATTATATCTATAGTACCCATCCATGAATGAGTACCTATGGCTTTGGGTTGTATTATCAACCAAGACATCAATGTGAGACAATGGAAAGAATCTTTAGGGCTGGCTCTATTTAAAACTTGATAATCGACACACATTCAGATTTGTTCATCTTTCTTAGGGACAAGAACAACATTCACCATGCAATGTGGATATTTGGCCACTTCTAGGAAACTTGCCTCTAATTGCTTCATCACCTTATCTTGAACCACTAAGGACATGTCTGAGGTCAACCTGCTGAGTTTTTGCTTCTTAGGCTTGATACTTGGGAACAAAGGAAGTTTGTGAGAGACAATCTTTGGATCAAGCCCAGGCATATCTTTGTATGACCATGCTAAGACGTCCATATAGTCTTTAAAGAGTTGAATCATTTATTTGCTTTCAGGGTTATTAACCATCTTTAGTTCCTTCTTTTCTTCCTCTGTACCCATATTTATTACTTCAATTACATCTTCATGAGGGCACATTCATCGCTCCTCAAATTGAAGGAGTTTAGTGTATACTTGGATTAGCTCATCATCATCACTCTCGTAATCGTGCATATCAGTGGCAACAAGAAAATCATCATTTAAGGACTCATGAACCTCTGCGTTGGACAACAGTTCTAAGGAAGTCAAAAGTTCCTGGAGGGCGAAAATAAACAATTAATGAATAGACAAAAAGGGAGAAAAACACATGTAATATAGTAACTAAGTTTTATTTTGCATAACATTTGTTTATTCATAATTGCATAAGAGTTTTCCAATAAGAATTTGAGAATATAGAAATAAAAGGACAACTTTTGACTAAGCAAGTTACTCTAAGATAATATAATTGAGGTTGTCCTCAAACACCCAATTCTCTAATATGTTTCTAGAATGATAAATTGTAATCCATGCATGAGTCTTTTTGTCAACTGGAGAAATCATCACGATAGTTAGCCTGTATTGGACTTCGGTAGGTATCAGAAATGTCTTCCTTATGTGAGGAATCTTCAAGGTTTGACCTTTCTTTCCAGCTCCCAAACTTGCCTGTTCAACAAGCTACCTTTCCAAAGAGGGCTTGTATCATAACCCTTGACATTTATGATTCTTTGGTATATCAATTAGGGATTTCATGCCCTGAAGATGTGCCCCTAATCCTCTACCATTCTTAAACCCATTCTTCTCCATCATCTTAATCACTATGGAGTTGACATTCCCTTATAATGTTCAGTAGCCTTAATGTCAGGAAGAGAGCTTGGTTGGCTCAACATGATTTCCTCATCTCCTTAACTATGACGACTTTTCCACTATTGATGAATTTCACCTTTTAGATAATGGTGAACCAATCATCATATATGACAATTTTCAAAGTAAATTTTTCGAAATTATAAGAAATGATCAAGAAGGATTATTTTCTCAATCATCACCATCATCTCTGGCAAATGAAAATTTGCTATGCTCCTACTCTTAAGAATTAAACAAACTTATCAATGGTACTTTATGCTCACTAAGACATGACAATCAAATATGCAATGACAAATCAAGTTGCAATAGGTATGCTTAAGTACTGTCCATTTGTATATTTTTTTTCAAAAGACTAATGAGCGTTGATCTTGTATAAATATATGTTGTGAACTTGTGATTCTTCTACCCTTCCCAATAGTTTCTTTATGTAATGCAAATTTTATTTCAAAAATCCTCCTACATTAAGTCAATAAAATGGGTTGCATATGGAGTCCAATACAAATGTTTCATTTGCTGGGAATGTGTTGAAAAAGGAAATGTCTCTATGTGAGCTTTGCTTAGCTAGTAAGAGCATAAGGGAACCTTTTGGCAAGGTGACTTGAGCCAAACATCCTCTTCAGCTACACTTCAACATTTGAGGTCCCATGTGAGGGCAAGGTATAGAGCATTATAATTCATCACCTTTATAGATGATTTTTCTTGATATGGGCATGTCTTTCTAATTTTCCATCATATCTAAAACATTAGAGTGCTTCAAGAAATATCTTAACGTTATGGAAAATCAATTGGCTTGTGATATAAGTTAATATTTACATGGTTTTCTTGAGTGTTTTATGGTATTTTGTAACACTTTTACCCTTATTTTGCATGCATTTACATCCTTTTTTTATTATGTTGATGTATGCATTGCATATTGCTGATTTAAGGGTAAAACAATCATTTATCTCATCCAAACTGCAATTGAGTTTATCTTTAATTTGTTTAATTTTTGCAAAGCTCTTTATTTTTGTTTGTAGGCATTTGGAGGAGACTTGAAAGACTCAAAATGGAGCATTGAATAAGCCACAAGTCCACTTAAAGACAAAAATGAAATCTTGGAAGTGCCTCTATGTCTCTAGGTTATGACCTCAATTCTTAGGTTGCGACTTCAGGTCTCAGGTTGAGACCTGGAGGTATTTTCAGTGAAGTTGAAAGGCTCTGACTTTCTAGGTCATGACTTCACTTATCCAGGTTGCGAGCTGAGCTTATATAAGTAAAACCATGTGTTTTGAATTAGGTTATTATCCATCTACATATGAAGGGGGCAGCCACCATGACCTACACACTTCTCACTTTGCATATTTACATAGGAGAGCCTCTAGCACTTCCCTCTCACTCCTCCCACTTCCCCATCCATTGATCTTTCATTTTCCTCCATTTCTTTATCATTTTCTGCAATTCCACACCATCCAAACCACTTCCACCACCTTCTCCATATTCCCATCCCCATTTCCACTCCTCTTGTAATGTCCCTTTCTTATGACCCTTAAGCCCCTTAGAGATTATAACTCAACCACTCGATTACTTAGCAATGTCTAGAATTAGTGGGCTAAGTGAGATTTAAAAACATTTATTGGGCTACTACCCTTTGACATTAGTCACCTGGTATCCAAACATTTTAAACCATTTTGGAAATCATATCTAATTCTAGACAAAACACGATCAAGTGGCTTGAGTATCTCATTAAAGTCCTTCTATTTCTTTATGAGTTTTCCCCATCCATTGACCTAAATGATTGTTTAGGGTTTTTGTTTAAACTTAGAGAGTTATAAACTTCCATATCATTTTGAGAGCAATGACAGCTAAATTTCTATCACCAAGAGTCTATCTCATCATATCTTTAATTTAATTCAAACATACCAATGTTAAAGTAAAATACCAAAAATATTTACTTCTTGCCTTGGTTCTGTTATTGCGTTGTAGTTTTCACAAACCAACACCCCCCGTTCTTACCTAGTTTAACTTGATTTTGATATCCAATTTCGAGAAGAACGATAGGTTGTAACTTATACTACATTATTTGGTGCAATTATATTTTGAATGAATCGAAAGGTGACAACCCGATCTGATTAGCTTGCAAGGTGAAGACCTTAAGAATTGATAGAGGCTGTGAATACCTCTCAGAACAACTCAAGGCACTCTGTGAAGAAAAAGGAATTGTGAGGCAACTTACAATCCCTAGAACTCTACAACAAAATAGAGTTGTAGAAAGGAGAAATAGAACCCTCCTTGAATGGTTAGGTAAATAATGGCTCAATTCCAATTTCATACTGAGGTGATGCTCTCTTAACAACAACATATATACTTAATAGAGTGACATTGACATGAAATAGTTTATTACGTGTGTCTATGCAAGCATGAATGCTATGAAACGTAGAGCTTTATGGAATTAGTTGGAGAGAATAAAAGAGACCATAGATGGACCTTGGTGTGTCAAGGAGATTTTAACAGTATTTTATTTGAGAATGAAAGAAACTCACTAATCTACATGCACTCCCTAATCAACAAGGATTTTGTCAGTTGGTATGATGTATTGGGGCTATCAAAGATCCACACAGTAGGGCCTTATTATACGTGGAGTCGTAAAGGATGTGAAAGTAAACTTGATCGAGTCCTTGCGAATAGCTCTCTCCTTGAAAACTTTCCACAAGCCACTGTTAAGGTGTTATACCAATTTAAGTCAGATCACAAGGCCTTGCTACTCAGTCTGCGTGAACCAACTCCTTCTATCAAGCTAGAGAAACCTTTTAGATTTGTAGCCTCATGGGTCATGCATGATAACTTTAGCAGCTTTGTCAAATCTGTTTGGTCAAAAGAAGAAGCATGGGACAAGAATGTAAAAGAATTTATAGAACGAGTGGGAATTTAGAGTAAGGACATCTACGGCCATTTGGGAAGATGTAAGAGGAGGATCTTGAGTCGTCTAGAAGGGTTGGACAAAGTTATTAGAAACGAAGGTTCCACCTCATCTCTTGCCATGTTCTAGAAAGAACTACGGTGTGAACTAGAAGAAATTCTATTCCATGAGGATGTACTCTAGGCTCAAAAGGCACGTTGCGACTAGTTCTCACTGGGCAATAAGATATGCGTTATTTCCATATTCGGGCTAATGCAAGGAGAAAATTAAATAGAATCGAGTCTATTAGGAACTTTGAAGGCGAATGGCTATATGACATTGAGAGAATTAAGGATGAGGCTGTTTCTTTTCTCATGCACCTGTTCACTGAGGATGGAAATGGAATCAACAAATTAAGTACAGATATTGGGTATCCTGACCTCTCTAATACAAATCTGCAAGCCATTGGGCAACAAGTTTTGATGAAGGAAGTGGAACATGCAATACAAAGTATGGGAGCCTTGAAAGCTCTAGATCCTGATGGCCTTAACGCTATGTTCTTTCAGTCTCAATGGCCCCAAGTTAGTGCTACTATCTTTGATTTTATTATTCATGTCTTTCTCAATCCACAGAAGATTCAGATAGTTAACCAAACTTATTTGGTCCTTATACTAAAGATGGAGCACCCAGAATATTTAAAGGAGTTTTGGCCCATTAGCCTATGTAATGTGATCTATAAATTAGTCACAAAAATTATTGCTAATAGAATTAAGCAGATACTAACCAGAATTATCTCTCAAAATCAATGCAACTTTGTCATGGGCAGACTAAGTTCTAATAATATTATTGTAGCACAAGAGGTGATTCATTCAATATGTAATATGAGAGGGAAGAAAGGTTTTATGGCCGTTAAAATTGACCTTGAGAAGGCCTATGACCGTATCCGATGGGAGTTTGTGATAGAATGCCTATGAGAACTTAATCTACCTAATAATATTATCAGTATTATTAAGGAATGTATTAGCTCACCTAAGATGCAAATTCTTTGGAATGGTAGCAAGTCCACTATGTTTCAACCCTCTTGTGGAATCAGATAGGGAGACCCCTTATCTCCCTGTTTGTAATCTGCGTGGAAAAACTTGCACATCTAATTCAGGGAAGAGTTAGCCAAGGAAGTTGGAGACCCATCCGCCTAAGCAAAAATGGACCCGCAGTCACTCATTTATTTTTTGCAGATAATCTAGTTATATTCTCTGAAGTGAAAATTGATAAGGTGAATGTCATCAAACAATGCTTGGATGAGTTCTACTCAGTATCAGGACAACGAGTGAACAATGCCAAGACCTAAGGTTTCTTCTCCCAAAATGTGAACCACACCATACGGGCCCAGCTGAGCCAAGACTTGGGGTTCTCAGTGGTAGCGGACTTAGGGAAATACCTTGGGGTACCACTTCACCGTAAGAGAGTAATGAAGACAACCTACCAGTTTACAATGCATAAGGTTCGACAAAGGTTATCAAACTGGAAATGTCATTCCCTCTCTTTGGCTGGTCGAACTACCTTGATAAACTCAGTGGCTTTGGCTATCTCGAATCATGTCATACAAACATCGCTTCTCCCGAGCGGATACTATGACGAGATGTAGAAAGTGCTAGGAGTTTCTTGTGGGGCTCAATAGAGGGAAGGAAAAGGGCCCATCTATTGGCATGGGACAATGTGTGTAAGCCAAAAGCATCGGAGGCTTAGGATTGCGGAAATTGAAAGCCCAAAACCAAGCCTTTTTGATGAAGATCGGATGGGGTCTTATCTCCAATTGACATGCGCTTTAGAATAAGCTGATACGAGGCAAATATAAATGCGAAAATGACTTAATACCAAGCATTAAATTGACATGGGAGTACGTGGAGAAAGGGATAGAGATTGTGAAGCATCAAGGCCTAGACAAGGGAAGGTTGAAGTTTGAGCCAAGTGGGCAGTTCTCAATAAAGTCAGCCTACAACTCCCTGGTACAAGAGCCAACACAAGAACAAACAAAGTGGATGAAGCTATGGAAACTTCAAGTTCCTCATAGATGAAAAACATTCATGTGGCTGCTATCTCATAATAGACTCCTCACAAATGACTCTTTCTGCCAAAAAGGACTGCACTCGACCAGGTTGTGCTAGGAGTGTGGGGATCATGTAGAGACTTCTCTGCATATTTTTCGTGACTGCAAACATGCAAAAATTTTCTTGTCAAGCTTGGGGATACAGGCAACGGATGTCATGTTTTGGGATAGTAATAGTTAGGAGTGGATTGAATGGAATATTAATAAGGATAAATAGACGTCGGGCGATGGCGTGATATATTTCAGTGGTACTTTTGGATCCTATGGAGAAGAAGAAATGAATGAACTCATCATAGTATCAACATGAGCCTGCAGGAGGGGCTTGCTAAGATAGAGGGTATTGTGAGATGTTTGATGAGGGCCAAGGAATTGGGTAGGAATTGGATAAGGACGACCGATGAGGGGAGTACTGTACAGCGGAACAAGGGTCAAATACCAAATGAA
This sequence comes from Vachellia collinsii, assembly GCA_006871305.1. Lineage (NCBI taxonomy): Eukaryota > Viridiplantae > Streptophyta > Magnoliopsida > Fabales > Fabaceae > Vachellia > Vachellia collinsii. The sequence continues at coordinate 5,844 of QFDD01002130.1, read as the reverse complement.
TGGACGGAGGTTCATGTAGATAGGGCCTTTTCCAACAGGCTTTTCAAGGCTGGGTGTGGCTAGTTGATGTGCCATGCAGATGGAAGTGTAAGAGAGTCCTTTAAATGCTGAATGAAGGAAACAGTTGTTTGCAGGCAGAGTTATGGGGTTGTCTATGGGGCCTTCAACAAGCATGGGGATGTAGGCTACGGAAGTTGAAAATTTGTTGTGATTCAAGTGATGTAGTGACCCTAATTAATGGAGAGGATAATGAGCTCCATGAGTACAGAGGCTTGCTTATGGAAATTCTAGCGCTAATACTATGAGCATGGGAGTGTCATGTCATTCTGATAAATAGGAGGACTAATGGTAAGGCAAATTTCCTAGCTAAGAGTGATCTAAACATGGGCTAGGTATGCAAATACTCTCGGCCGGAATGACAACGAGGATGTTTTATGAGTGTGGGGTAACTTGATCTCACCCAGGGATGGCTTTTGTTTTTCTTTTTTTTTTAGTTTCGCTTCTGTCTTAATTTCCTTTGTATCAAAAAAAAATTGGTAGCCTACATCGATGACTCTTCTCATAAGTATAGAAAATTGGGACCAAGAGGCAAGAAGTGTATCTTCATAAGATACTCTGAACCTTTGAAAGGGTATGTCTTCATATTTGAAAATGATTATAGCTTAGTGATTGAGATAGATTCAAATTGAGACGTCATGAGTTGAAGAGGGAGTGTCGACTGAAACATACATCTTTATGAATATGTTGATGATGATGAAACAATACAAATTCCTCAGCCTACTAAACCAAGTTGGAGGGTTGAGCAATTTTCACCATAACAAAATCTAACCCAAACATAGAAAGCAGATAATGTGGAAACCCCACTTCGAAGAACTATGAGGGACAAGACTCCTAGATGGCGCTTCTTAGTTTAAGAAGTAGCATTTATCATCGACCCAAATAACTATGATCAAGATCCTATAAGCATAAACAAACTGCTATCAGGACTTGCAAAAGATCAATGGCAAAAGGCCTTAGAGGATGAAATGAATTCCATGAAAACTAATCAAGTTTGGGAATTGGTCAACCTTTCATCTAGCTGAAAGGCAATTGAGAACAAATGGGTTCTCAAATATAAATGAAAGGTAGATGAACCAATTGACAAATGCAAAGCACGATTATTTGCAAAATGATATACACAACAAGCAGGTATTGACTATGAAGACATATTCTCACTAGTCATGCGTTTTAACTCAATAAGACTAATACTAGCCATGGTAGCAAGTCTAGACCTTGAATAAAATCAAATAGATGTGAAAACTGCTGTTTAAAATGGGGAATTAAAGGAAAAAATTTACATGGAGTAACCTGAGTTCTTCATGGAAAGAGGAAATGAACAAAAGGTTTGTAACCTTCTAAGGTCCATTTATAGGCCCAACCAATCTTCTAGACAGTAGTGCCTAAGGTTTCACAAGGTTGTAACCTCATTTGGCTTCGATGATCGAAGAAGACCACTGTGTATATATTAAGTGCTTTGGAGGTAATTTTCTTATATTACCTCTCTATGTAGATGACAAACTCCTGGCTAGGACTAATATGAAAATAGTTGAAACTATCAAGGATTGGTTGTCCTTGAATTTTGAAATGAATGATATGGGTGAGGTAGAGTGTATCTTGGGTGTCAAGATAAGAAGGGACCTATCAAGAAAGTTGTTGTCACTATCACAAATAACATACATAGAAAAATCCTTGAGCATTTTAACATGAAGGACTCAAGCCTATGCACAACTTGGTTGTCAAAGGGCACAATTTGACTGAGGACATGCAACCCACAAAACAAAAGGATGTAGAGTGCATGAAGCAAGTTCTGTACTCAAGTGCCATTGGGAACCTGATGTATGCCATGTTGTGCACAAGGCTTGATATATGCTTCATAGTAGGACTAGTGAGTCATTTCCAATCCAACCCTATAATAAAACATTGGAACCTGTGAAGAGAATCATGAGGTACTTGAATGGAACAATAGACTATGAACTATGCTATTACTGCAAAGGCACGAGCTTAAAAGGATACTCTAACGTTGATTAGGTAGGTGACCTAGATGATCATCATTCAACCTCAGGGTATGCATTCCTGCTACATAACAAAGTAATATCTTAGAGAAGCAAAAAACATACATGTGTGTCTCTATCATTTGTGGAATTAGAATACATGGCGTGTTTTGTTGCCATTTAAGAAGCTGTACGGCTAGAGAAATTCCTCAAACAATTAGGAATATATGGTGATGATGCTCATCCAATCATGATACATTGTGATAGTTAAGCAGTAATAGCCTATGCTAAAGACCCTAAGTTTCATGGTAGGACCAAATACAGAGACATAAAGAACTACTTTGTAAGAGATATGATCACTAAGAAGCAAGTGAGCATTCAATACTTATCCAATCATAAATTGTTAGCATATCCCCTAATAAAGCCTATTGCAAGAGATCCATTTATAAAGCATGTGAAGGCTTTGGGCATGAGTAGAGCATGTTACATTGAACATACCTCTTTGGAATAATAAATTATGCATTTTTGTATTGTTTTGTACTCATGTTTGAATATGTACACACATAAATAAAAATTTTAGGCAAAAGGTATGCAACCATAGAACGTCGCATAGGTTTGGTGTAGGGTCACTCACAAGGGCAACTGTCCTGCAATGTTCATATGGGCATAGAGGTTAAGACAATAAGCGGTTACCATAGGATGGTTGATGAGGAATCACTGTGAAAATGTCATCTCAGTTTATCTGGGATGAGATCCATTGTTGGATGGATTGAATTAAGGACATATGTGGTCCACATAACTTGTAGCCAGACAAAGAACCCTTTCTAATTGAGACATCATGAGTTGAAGAAGTTTCAGGTTGATTGAGTGCATTTTGGAACTGAAGTTTTTATGGTGTTAACAAATTCAAAATTGGCATACAAAGGTCATAATGCCATAACATGTAATTTATAGTACATGTACTTAAATTTATAATTAAAGCCATAGGAGGGGATGTAGATGGAAAATCCCTGTTCCATTATGGTGTGAGTCCTAGAGAGGCAACATACATGATACCCTTAATACTTAGGCAGCATCATGAAAGCTTGACATAGTAATTACTACTCTAGCTTGAACTCCATCACCACGGGAAATTTATTTTGAGGAGTCAAAATTGGGAAAGCAGCCATGTCAAGCCCAATTGATAGTGAGTCAGGAGGAAGATTTCCTCAAAATGCACTGCTACACTAGTTCTGTGACATGTCCATTGCAAGTTGTGCAAACAACTAGCAAGTGTGGACTCCATGTGCATGGGTAATTAGTCTGAGTTCACGCAACTTGACAGAAATTAAATGTGCCATTAAGAACGTGCTTGGGAAGACCTAGGGGGATTTGAGGCAACTTGTTTACTACTTGCAAGTACACTAAAGGGTGTCCTTGTGAGCTGGTCTTGTATTAGAGACTTGTAGCACACAAGGACTTGCATTTAAGATGTTGTGCCCACGCTATCACAGTAGACACCAAGTATGAAATAAGAAAGATATAAAAGAATCGCATGATGGTCAATCCATCAAGTGCAAGTGCGAGATGTTGGAATTCTTAGAATAAATCCGCCTTTAAATGGGATGATCCTACAAATAAAGAAATTTGAATTATTCTTGATATTAGTTATTTAATTAATTAGAAATAAAAGATAGATTGCTAACTTAGCTTTGAGTCAGATATCCAAAAGGGATTTAAATATATAAATTAAATATTGAGTATTTGATTTATATCATTTAAATAATCCTTCAATGGTTATAAGGGAAATTATAAATGAATTTAAAATTAGTTCATTTATTTGAATTTCCAATATGGAGAGAATATCTCAATTGAGGATATTGTAAGTTCCCAAAATATCCCTCACCTACTCCTATAAATAGAAAGCCACCCTCATTAGTTTCACGCACCCTAGTAATTGAGTTTTCCGGCTATTCCTTTCTTTCTCTCTCTAATCTTCATGGTGCTCTGATATGCCACAAAGTTTGGACTCTAGTTTACTAGTAGTCTGAACCAGTAAAATATTTTTCAATGTCCGTCTGTGGTGGGAACTCTTTTTCGGTTTGTCTCAGCCTTGTCTATTTATTTAATTTATGGAATTTTATTTTCTTCAAGGTAAGAGAAACACTGAGCCATTTGAAGATGGCAAAGTTAACTTACTTGGGCTACAAATGCAGTAGTCCAAGGAGGCTATGTGCTTGGCCTATTAGACCTAAGGCTAAAGGGAAATGCAGACAGATAAGGTGGCTCAAATAGTATGAAAGTAGCAGCTTGGTGTGTCCAAGATGATGAAGCTCATAGGGCATCCATGCGTCAAGTTGTTCAAATACTTGAAGGGCTGTTTTTTGAAGACCAAAATAACATAGTATTCTACACTGATTCAAATTTAAGCTCCAATCACAGCTCACAGGTGAAGAATAATGTTTCATTAGCCTTCTTTCAAGCCTGAACAAAAGTTATGTCAGTTTTAATATAATCTTTTTCTTTGCTGAAATTACTCAGAACACTTCATCTTATATCACATACGCACAATTGTTCGTGATCAATCATATATAAGTATAATTAAAAAAAAAAACGCATCTGCAGCTTCTAAGTTCTAACTATCAAAAGTTCTAACTTTAATTTCCTAATTTTATGTATGACTTTCAGCAATTTTATGCATGACTCCCACCATATATATTTATATGATGCAGTGGCTAATAGGCCACATTATGTGATTATAGAGCTCTGGAGTAGTGGATTGACATGGAAAGAGTTATTAGGGTGGGTGGGTGCTTGTTGGGAGTGCTGGAAGGCAGTGAAGAATAATGGGGACTTTCCCCTCTAACCTGTTGCCTCTTTTCCGGATTTTTGAGTTGCAATTACTAGCCTTGAAGATGAACTTGTGACTGAACCATTTATATTATGCTATAAGCATTGCATTATCTGGTTTATATCCTCTAATGTAGAGTAAATCATATTCAATTTAGAGAAGAAACCATTACACAACTCAATGTAATATTATATATTAAATATTGCATAACACAGCAAGTGTCTTCTTCAACACAATGTTGTTGGCTCTCACAGGACAAAAATCTAAAGATACTAGAATTCATGAAGAATATATCAATATATTAAAGGGTGAAGGTGTCAGTGGCCTTATAGCCTAGTAGCATGAAAGCTATCTTGTAAATGGGAGGTCATGGGTTAAATATCACTTGTAGCATCAAACTGTTAGTATCCACCCATTTAAATATAAAAAGTGGATGAAAATAGTTATATAATGGTTTTATTGAAAAATAGGTGGCTTACGATAGGTAGTGAAGGGGAAAAACCAAAGAAAGAGAATGGATTGCACTATTCAAATTTGAACCAAATATCACAATGAATGTAATCCTCTTCGTACACTACATTCAAATTTGATTTTATTATTTATTTATTTGTTTAGAGAGAGGGAAAGGAACGGAACAATAAAAGAATGGAAGATGTGATTCGGAAGTTAAATGAAGTCCGTGAAACATTTCGAGGATTATTTACATAGTACCGTGCTTAGAAATTCCGTTCTCTCTTTGTTCCACTGGACGCGTTTTCTTTTTTTTTTTTGAGCAGAAATCTTGTTCTTTTCCATGAAACGAATTCTTATAGTCTCGATTCGATAGTTTTTGTGAGATTTAACCTCATCTTGTCTGGGTTTTTTGAGGTGAAAGAAGAATCTTTGTCTTTTCTTCCTTCCATTTACTGCGCTTTTCTTTCTGCGCCTCTTTTCTTTTCAATTCTGAATTGTTATAGTTACGAATTGTAATGTTAGGGTTCGCTT
>QFDD01002129.1:0-26258 GCA_006871305.1 Vachellia collinsii | reverse complement strand
GTCCCTTAAAGAGTAAAATAATCCATATTTTTATTAGATTATAAGAATTAATATTTAAAATAAAATAAATTTGAGGAAACAAAATCAAAATGAGGGTAAATTTGAGGGATAAATATATATTAACCCAGTAGGAAATCAGTCCACTAGGAAAATCCCCAAGAAAATTAATTTACTCTTTTGAGCGTACCTTTTAGAGAGCTATATGTCTTCTTGGTTACTAAGAGAATTATCAAGAATACAATATTTGAATCTCTTAAAAGTAATCCTTGACCCATTCTACAATGGTTCCCCTTATAGATGGATCTCTTCTTGGGAAGGTTGATTGAGATTGGACATTGATGGCTTTATATTTTAGAATGATGAGTTACTTGCGGCGGCTCACTTCTGGACAATAAGGGAATTTGGAAATTAAAATAGGAATACAGGAAGGACTTTACTTAAATTAGAAGGGTAAAAGTGTAAATTTAGCAATAAAGTTATTGGCCATGAGCACCAAGCATAATTAACTTTTAAAAGGTATAAATTTAGCAATAATTAATTAATAAGAGTATAAATTTAGCAATGTCGTTAACTCTCCCTTAATTCCGTTAACTAGCTGGTGTAATTTTAAGGTGTATGGCTTTATTTTGTAATCATTTAAGTAATCAAAACTACTTTTTTTTTTTGCTTAACTTTCTATGTGAAAGTTGCTCTAAATAATTTTTTTCCCTTTTAATGATAATCAAAACTACTCTTTTTTGTTTAAATTATTTTTTAGAATAAAAGAAAAACAGTTAAGAAAAAAGGAGTAAGAAAGAAACAAAAGTTAAGCAAAAAAAGAATAGTTTTGATTGCCACTAAAAAGATAAAATTATTTAAAACAACTTTCACGAAGAAAATTAAGCAAAAATGAGTAGTTTTGGTTAGATAAATAATTGCAAAATGAAACTTTAGATTCTAAAAATAGTAAAATATGCCAGTTGGTTAACAGAGATAGAGAGGGTTAACAACATTGCTAAATTTACACCCTTATTAATTAATTATTACCAAATTTACATCCTGAAAAAGTAAATTATGCTAGATGCTCATTGTCAATAATTTAGTTGTTAATTATATATCTTTACCTAAATTAGAATCGGGTAATCGCAAAATTGTCCCTATTTAACGACTTCTTAGAAGTGCAACTCATCAACATTGTTCTAACTCATGTCCATATCCTCAACGGCTAGATCATACAAAGCCGTAGAGCATGTTTGGATTAGCTTTTGGAGAATAGCTTCTGCAAAAATGGAAAGAATAGCTTTTGAAAAACCATGGTTTCCACCCCCAAATCATGGTTTTGAGGGTTACAAGCTATTCTGAAGAATCTGAGTTAAACATCTATCATTTTTGAAACCATGGTTTCGAGCCCAAAAGCTATTCTGCATTTTCAAAACATGTTTGTCAATAGTTTTTTTAAAACCATGGTTTTTCTTTAAAATCATGGTTTTGAAGCTTTCCCAAACATGCGCGTAACCTCCTAAATTTTATCTTATATCGATAGAAGTTAACACTGTCGATTCTTTAGCCTATTAAGGTCACCAAAGAGATGTTGAAACCATCATCATGAATATTTCACCCTTGCAGTACAATTTCTTAGAAAAATTTCAATCCTACACCTCCTTTCGCCTTTCATTCCAAAATTGAGAGAGAGAGAGAGAGTATTTTGTTATATTTTAAACGTAAGTGTCAATTTGTGTTTAATATTATATTAAGAAAATTAATATAGTTTCACAAAACATTATTTTTAATTAAATAAAGTATTAACGGTGTTGAAATAGAGAAAACATTTTATCATATTTTAAAAGTTAAATTATTAGAAAATAAAAATAAAAATAAAAAAATGAATCGAATCTCATAAAATTGAAAGATTAAAAATATAACTTTTACCTTGAATAAAGGCAACAAACTAAATGCGCTCATTTTAATTTAATTGGTCACTTAGAAGTTATAAGTTAGACGCCAAAGCATTGCCTACTTGCTTTGGTCCCCTCTTTGTGTAGAGCAAATTGCTTAGTTCACACACACACACACCCACCCACCATTGTGAACGTGAATGTGAGAGCCACTTGTTAATAAATAATAAATTAATTATTTGGTCAATATATATAATAAATGAATCAACTTTTCTGATGGAATGTGATTTTCATGTTGTATCAATTTATTATCTTACTTCCACATCCAACGGTTCAGAATTGAACTTTATGTTGAATGCGACTTATAATGGTCCCATCATATATAATTAATAAATACAATACAAGGTATTATGTGAATTATATGAACATAAATGTAGTGTGTATTAAAAGATGAAGGTCATAATCATTTCTTTGTAGGGCATTAATTAATAATTCTAAAATTTTGGCATATTGGTTCGTCTTACACGGAATGAGCACAATAAATAACAATATTTGCATTCAAAGTATGCTACGATTAACAAGATAAAAGTTCAGATTTGCTAAAGTATATGTTTAGCCCTTTAAATTTATATTAAATTTTATTTTAATAATTTAGATTTAAAAAGTACATTTTTAGCCATTTTATTTTAACAATGTTAGCTTCTTTTAACATAATATATTTATTTAGCAAATTTAATGATGATTTTACAATTAAATGATAATAAATATGTTTAAATTTTAATTATTTAATATAATAATTTTTTATATTCTAAAATCCAATCATGTTTTATCCTCATTTAACTGTAGAATTACCGATAAAATTGGTTAAATAATCATTTTCAGTTAAATGAAACTAAATGTGTTAAAATAAAAGTACTAAAATCACATACTTTTTAAATATGCACAATCAAAGTAAAACTTAACGTGTAAACTTAAATGATTAAATATACACTATAGCCCCAAATTAAGTATACCAACCTTCTCTGGAATGAATTTAATATTCTTGGTCAAAACAGTTCATTAAGGGTAATGGGTTTTGATTTTTGATGTGCCACATTTTTCTTGAACATCATTCTCAGTTACTATAATAAAGCATGCGAGTTGTATAAGTAGATTTATCTGATGAAATTTACAAAATGTAATTTTTAGAGTAAAATAATATAACTACCCATCTATTTTCAAAATATACATTTTAATGTAAACCATTAACACAGTTAAAGAATATTCTAAAAAGATTCTTAAATTACATTTTTTAATTAAAAACCATATTAGAATAAATCTTTATTACTAATTTACCCTCATTATGCCGAATCCCTAATTTATCTTTTAACATTGGTATTCATAATTATTTGCTTAATATTTTTATTAAATCTAGAAAATATTAAATAATTTTTATGTGAAAATATTAAAAACTTGATAAAAAAAAACTTTGACTAACTTTTAAGAAACATATGTTTAATGATATATATGTACAGATTTTGAATTATAATATATTTAATTAAATGATTTCGAAATTATAATCACTATGGACCATATTCACGATGCCTTGAATAAAGTTAAGGAGGATAAGCTCATGGTTACCACTATGCCTCTCATAGTATCCTAGTCAATGCTATTGTATTTTGTCTCTATTATCTCAAACTTTTAAAATTAGTTCAACGTCAAACCCAATCAAAATTAAATCTTGATTAATAGTGTCTTAAGTATTAAATATATATTAGAATATATATATATATATAAACACTTTGCAGGTAATTAAGTTGAATAAACATTCTTCTTTTTTTTTTTTGGGTGACAAAACATTCTTCTTTTATTGAAGTGAAAATGCATTCAAATAAGCTTAATTTTATTTGGAACTCTCAATAAAAAAAAAATATCTGTCGCAAAATCAGCTATGAATCGTGACAATGTATGTTGCATAATTTTCTTATGGAAATTGTGCAATTCGTTGCAAAATGTTTAAAAATAGTTGGTCTCAAACCACGAGAATTAGCATCATTGGCATTAAGTTGAATTCTTAATCTTCTACTCGGGTGTTTAGTCCCTAACGGTGTGTATGAGGAAGGTCCCATGACCAAAACAAAATCCCCTTCAAAAAGTCTACGGTACAAGGGAATTAGTCATTCCCATTTGGTATGCGGAACTGATTTTGATGGAAGTGGAAGTGAAATTAAAAGTATGTTTGATATACCGGAAGAAGTGAGATATTATTTTAATTTAATATTTATATTTATAATGTAAGAAGATTAATATACCCTTCTCCAAATCAAATTAGTCAATAGATAAAATAAATAGGGGTATAATGGTCCAAAAATCTCACTTCCATAGAAGTGAGATGGGTTCCATAGGTCTACCCATATAACCTATATAACCCATTTTGATGGAAGTCTCACTTCCATGGAAGTAGCTTCTAACATAACAAACAATCAAATTTTACAATTCCACTTCCATTTTCAATTCTCACCTCTCAATTCCAACATACCAAACGGGGTATAATACTGGTGGTGGATACCTAGGGCTCATCCCAGAAAAAATTCAATTTGCAATGGATTTTCTTGAACAAAAAATTCTTTGCTTTTTTTATCGGATTCCCAAATTTCAGGACGATTAAGATTTGCATGCAAATTGGTGGTTTGCGGATGATTTTGAACACTCAAATAATCCAAGACGCAGATAGATTTGTAAAACCTTTCTGAACCAACCATACTTTGATTTGAAACATATAACAAGGACAATTATCTTTATCATGTGGACATCATTTGGCTTTAAAAATTGAGGCACTGCCAATTTTTGCTTATTTAATTTTTAAGTCTCTTTCATCTAATGTGTGTACACAGTAGGGTCGGACCGATGTCTTAATTTTTTTGAATACATTGTATTGCTTGTTCCGATACAACAGAAACTTGCAAGAATTTATCTGTTTTGTGTTGTTTGAAGCATGTTTAAGCAGCCCATGTTGTCAATCATTTTCTTACAAAAAGAAGAATATATATATATAACATTATCTAAAAAATAGTATTAGAATGTTAATATTATTACCTGTAGAGTGAACAAGATTCGATCGACCTCTAATATGATCTAATAACTGACTAAATTTCATATTATCTCTTATCTTTAATATAAAAGTCAGTTAATTTAGTTAGTTTATTAGGGAGACTAAAGAAGCTAAATATATTACGTAAAAATATTTATTTATATTTATTATTGGATTATATAATGTTTTATAAGTCAAATAAATTAGCTTGAAGAAAAATGATAAATATAAATATTTTAAAATAATGTATTTAGCTTTTTTTAATCTCTTAATAAAATTTTTATGTTAACAGAAGAAAATTAAGATATTTAATTCATGTATGATCTGTATTTTAAACACTAAAATAAATTCTTTTTTTTTTTGCCGGTCACTAAAATAAATTCACTCGTCTAAGAAAATAATAATAATATCTTGATTGTATGATCTATATTTTGCCCAAAAAAAATAAAAGGAAGAGAGACTATATCAGTTGTTGATGGAAATGGTAAGTGAATGCGTCCACGTAAAGTGTCAGAGGAACTTCTCTCCTTATCCAAATGACTCAAATTATGGAGAGTGACTTTCATTATTGTTATCATTATTATTCATCCTTCTAATTTTATATAAAATTTTAGTTTAATCTCTTAATTTTATAAAATTTCTTTTTATTTCTCTAACTCTCATTCAATTCTCTAGCCTCAAATTAAATAATAATGTTTTGTATTAGTCATTATTATTATTTTTTTAAAAAAATTAAATATTATATGTAAGAATTTGTGAATATTTTATTTTGCCAATATTTAAAATTTTAATGTCACAATTTTTTCTTAATTAATAAAATTAACGGTGTTATGCTCACAACTCACAAGACTAAAAAACATTTTGTTAAATTAAGGAACCAAAAATGAAATATTAAATGAAGTCTAATTAGCCAAGAATTATATAGTAAAGATAGGTTTTTGTATACTAAAAGTATTTATAACTTAAGCATGATTAATTATATTAAAATATTATTAAGTGTTAATATTATTGTTGATTCTTAAAGTTTGATCAAAATTTGATTTTGATTCCTATAGTTTTAAATTGTTGGTTCTAATCCAAATAGTTTCATTAGGGTTTGGTTTGAATTTAAATACATGGACCAAAATATAAACTTGTTAAAATCGAGGAGGCAAGTCATTAAACTTAAATCAAATCTTTATGAAACTATAGGAATCAAAATCAACGATTTAAAATTACAGTGACCAAAACTAAATTTTGATCAAACTATAAACACTAATGATTATATAAACCCTATTGTTGACTTAGACATTTTTCTTGACTATTTCGTATATTATAATTATATTAAAAGACATAACAAATGTTATAGGAGGCAGAACAGCGTGGTTTCTGACCTTAATGCAGGAAGTGCATATGCTTTGGTTTGTTCATCAAAAAGCGTAGCATCAAAGGAACAGCAAATTAATGATTGAGCAATATATATATATATAACTTATATGTGTGTGTCTATATATATATGGATAGGTTTCGTGAATATCTTATGCACGTTTATGAGATAGAAATAATGCCTCTTTCTTGTGTTGGAAAGGATTTTTAATTCAGTTTTGGTCAAAGGTTGCATTATTGTTTGAGAGTTCCAATGAAATAGTAATCAATCGTCAATTATCTGTTCACTACAACATATATAGAAAATGTGTAAAAGCTGTATAATAATTAATTATAAATTAATGGCACAAAAAATAATATAAATTTGTGACTCATTAAAAAATATAATTATACGTAAAGCATTACAACTGTCAATCAACCATAGAATGATAATATGAAACTTTCTCCAATTTTATATATGAGAGTAAGTTGAGAGATTTATTTTAACAACAGAGAGAGCTTAAAAAGTAATAAATTATAATGATTAGCACGAATTAACGTAAAAATTACAATATAAATGACTTAAACGGCTATTAACCTAAATGTAGAGCGCTCTCATACAATATTTTTAGATTTGATTAAATTTTTTAAAGTTTTACTGGAATTATAAAAATAACAAATAAATAGTAATTCAACAATAAAAATACAAATTTTAATTTACCAGCTTTAATTAATGATTCACTTCAATTATAATACTTTCAAATTCATAATAAAGTGTTAAATTTTGCAAAAAAATAAAAAACAAAAACTTTGTAGTCTAGTAATATGAAACTCTCAAATGGCATTATGAATTTATTCCCACTAATAATAGTAGGCCGTTAATACATATCCATTTAATTAAAAAATATTTGAACTCAACACTTACAATTACCTCAACTCCTTGACATGACTTGCTCTTATAGTTTCAACTATTCCTCCTTCTCTCTCTCTCTCTGAATTCATGAAACCACCATGAAACTAATTCTTCTTCTCTTTCTCACTTGGCTGGACTGGCTAATGGAGGTAGAGAGAAATGAGGTTAAATTAAAAGATTGTGTTGAATTACATAATTCTTGGCCTCCATTTGTCCTTTTTTTTTCTTTAATTTTTTTAGTATTACTACTTGGCAAATCTTGGCCAAGTAAAATGGTGAGAATTTCTTTAAAAAAATCTGATCCTTCTCGCTGCCATTCACTCTTTAATTTTGGGCCAAAATTGGGCTTTGTATGATATGGGGTTTTATTGGTCATTCTTGGCCCAATAAAACCTTGGTTGAATAATTAATTCTTTTGGACAATTTATTAACCAATAAAATTGGCTTAATCACACCAAAAAAAAAAAATTATTCATTTCTTTTCATTTGCTAATCACATGCATTCTCCTACTTAAAATAATCATATTCAAAACACTGTTGAAAACTAGATGTAAACACGATATTTATTATCTTTTATTTATGTACTAATTTATTCTCCTTTTGGAGCTCCATATGGCTCTCAAGTGATATTAGGCTTGTCCTGGTTGGAATAAATTAATAGGTTTTAGACCCAATATAATTGTCTAATTAAATTCCAATTATTTTTGGAATTTCAATAATCTAAATCAAACCTCTAATGACCATTTCAATTTATTATTTAATTATTTAAGAAATTTATATAATTTGAACCATCAAAATCTTTAGTTCAACAATATTAAGTTATGCCCAATTAGGTTTATGATTATATGATACCCACTATATCTCTGTTGAGATATTTTCCTCTTTAATACATACTATACGTCATAGGAATAATTTAGTCACACTTTTCCCTTTTCAACCACTTTTTGTAATTTCATTTGAGGATCCAAAGATTTCACAAATTACATTTTTGAGACAATCCACAGTTCACATAGCAAGAATGGCAATTTATCCCGACGATAATGCACAAGCGATAGTAGGAGTACGATAGCGGTGTTTTCTTAATTTCAATATTCCACTTTTGCCCTCACTTTTTCCCTTTCTTGTTCAAACGCTCACGGTTTGTTTTTATTTTTAAAAAATTTTATTTTCAAAAGCAAGAAAAAAAAACTTGTTTGGAGTGTTGTTTTCAGTAAGTTGCTTTTAAAAAACTAAAAAAAAAGTTTAGTTTTTTTTTGTTTTTGTATATTTGAAAATAAATATACTCATATCGGAGAGTAAACTTTTAATGATAATTCAAATTTTTAAATGAAAAAAAGTTATCTTATGGAAAATAAAGCATTTCCCAATTTTCCTAAACAAAAACAAAAAACAACTAAAACTTGTTTCTGTTTTTTAGTTTTTGTAAAAAAACCAGTTTCTCTCTGTTTTTTTTTTCATTATTATATATGACTGGTTTTGATGATATTAAATATAAAGACTAAAAATTTTTCATGATATATATTGACTAACCACTATACTTAATATTAATATTCATGATGACAAAAGTATTTTGGTTTTGGAAAAATTAATTTAATATGTTTTTCAAATTATAATGATTTTTTTAAATAATTAGGAAATTTCATCTTCACTCAAGACATGAGGTTGTTGCTCAAGTCATAAGGTTTTTTAAACCAATACCACGAATTTTTTTATTCTGAAAAAAGTTTAAAAAAAATATAAGATTGTTCAAGTCAATTGAGTGTTGTTCGAGTGACACAAGTTTTATTTGTCAACTTTCAAGGTTGTTCGAGTGGAGTTAAAAGTTTTGATGAACATAACTCAAGTCAGTATTATGTTACTTAAGTCATCTCAAAAATACAGTTTTCTATGAGTAACTTCCAAGCTTGCTAGAGTCATATGCAAGTGAAATTTTTGTTGTTGTAATATCTAGGTTTTCTGTAGCTGGAAATAAAAGTTAAACGAGTAGCTAAAGGTTAGTTAAGAGCCTGGTGAGCAAAAGAAAATGAAGGAAAGGATATATGTGGAAGAATGAATTAAAAGGAAGGGTAAAATGGTTGTTTTGTGAATATATATAAAGTAAGGGTTAAATGGTCACTATGGAAAAATTTGAATATAACTAGGGCATTTTGGTAATTTCAACTATGAAAATGATAAAATGGCCCTAAAAACCCTGAAATGAAGGGAATAATTCTCTAAGCAATATTTGAGACAGAATGAAGATAAAAAAATAGAAATAACTCCAGAATGGATTTTTTAATAATTAATTAATATTTGGTTGATTAATGAATTTTTTGATAAATATAATTATTTGAAATATCTAGAGGCATCAGACATTTAGTTTTAAAGTGAGAAAAAATAGCTAAAGAATTATAGAAATTTATAAAATTATTTTCAAGTTAAAGGCAAGAATGGTTTTCTAAAACAGAAAGAAAAGGATAGAAATCCTCTGAATTAGGGTTTTTGAAAGAAAATTCATTAAGGCATTTTTGGAAAAAGAAATGAGTTAAGAAAAAAGAAGGAATGATATACCGAATTATGGGAATTTCTAATGACCGTAGACTGATCAAATGGTCAGGGGATTCTCGAAAAGTATTTCTTGTACAATAAAGTAACTATAAAGCAACTACAAGTTTTGTAATGTAAAGTGTTGGGTATTTGGTTATGCCACATGTAATCTTCTTATTTCAAGACTAAAAGAGGAAAATATATTATAACTATGTGGTATAATTTATCAATAAAAAGTTACTTTATCAGATGAAAATGAGCCCCAAAACTAATGCACATGTAACCATCTTTCATTTAAGTTTCAAGACCATCAAGAAGGGCCAGAAGTTGGCCAACACAAGGAAAGGAAGACAAGAGAAGAAATCAAGCCAAAATCCAAGGTAAAAAGGTATTTTTGGTATGAAATCTTTTATAGAAATGAGTTCTATGCCCCTATCTTCCTTTTAATCAATTTATTTTCTTGATTTATAGTGTTCTTGAAGAGCTCAATAATAGGACCTAGAGGGTTCTTGAGAGAGAACATGAAGAGAAGAGGAAATTGAAATGAGTAATTATCATAATCTAGCTCTATGCTTGATTTGAAACTTATTCATGGTTGGATTGCATTCGTTTATTGTTGTCTTGAATTTTTGGATGTCAAACCCTATGGGGAGGTGCTTTACAAAATTGATCTTATATGTGGAGGATTGATTTTGGGTTAAATAATGGTTAGAAAGTGGATTAAGAATGAGATTATGCATGTTTATGGAAAGGAATATTGAAAAATCCATTTTCCCAATTTTTATGCATATCTCTGCTAGAGCTGGTTCAAAGGGAAAGAATATGACAAAGTAAAGGTTTATGGAACCTAAGTTGTTAATAGAGTTTTTTTTGTGAATTGTATGATGTTATAATGCATGCTACTAAATGGTTATTGATACCAGATGCATTATGATATTTTGAATTGCAAGGAGAGCTTGCAAAGTGCAAGAAGCCAAGGAAAAGTTCAAGTGGAAAGAAAATTACTTAAGGTAGCAAAATTTCTAACTTGTGTATTTACATTGTCATTGATTGTTGTTTATGTTTATTGCCATGATGAATAAATGAACGATATTATGTGATAAATGAACATGTAAATCCTTATTTGTTAATGTGACTTGGCCTTGTGCAATGAATGATGATAATGTGAGGTGGTAAGGTATTGTTTATGTTTATGGCTTGTGAATGTTGCATAATAATGATCTTACATGTTGATGTACAAGTTAGAGATAATTGCTATTGGGATTTTCTAGAAATCTCATTCTTTCCAATAATGACAACATCTAGGCCAAAGTTCTACTGAGGCCAAAGACAAGGATGTGGAACTCTAAGGTGGGTCAAATGGCTTCCGATTGCTAAAGGAAAGCTTGTACATGTTGAATGTAATTGCAAATATTAGTTTTGTAATGAATTATTGAACATTGTATGTTAAACTCCTATTATGTTAAGCATGAGTTAAATGCCTTGTTAATGTATGAAGCATGCTAAATAGCTATGTAGTACTAATGAATGTATAGAATTATGAAAAAGAAGTATGCTAGAAATGGTTAAAAGGGTCCAACAACCTTAATATTGGGATAAGTTAAGGTAAAGGTTAAATAGCGCAAATGGAATCCAAATGGCATGAAATTTTCCACAACAATAATTCACATTCAATGCTTTAAAATGAGCCAAAGTTTGATAAATTTAAATATTTATATAGAAAGTTGTTGATTTTCGAATTTAAGAGAAAAATCTAGAAAATTGAAAAATGATCAAATGAACGATGCATGTTCTTAGAATTATTTGTACCAATTGCATAAGGAAATGTTCATTCAAGTGAGTGTTTTTTTTACTTGTAGGAAATTGAATGAGCTTTAAGTAGAGATTTGAACAACTTGATTTCGATGTTTCTAGAATTAGTTATGAATTTTTAAAGTTGGCCAAAATTTCAAGTTACCAAATGAATAGTAACCCGAGATGGATTTTTAAAATTTCACTTGGTACTCTAATTCTATGTTATGGAAGGTGTGGTCTAGAATTGGTCTCTAATGCTCTTGAAAGTAAACAAAGAGAGTGTTTCATTTTTCACTCAAGTCATGACCTTATTTGGATGTTAACTCAAGTGATTGCCCAAGTCATGACTATTTGCTATTTTGAAGTGTCATAACTCAAGTCATGATGGTTTCAGGAAACAACTTTTAAGCTTACTCAAGTCAATGATCCAGTGATTCAATTTCAAACTACAACTTCTAGTGTCATTCAAGTCATTGATCAAGTGATTCAATTTCAAACTATAACTTCCAATGTCATTCGAGTCATCATGAAAGTGATTATGTAAAAATCTTTTTTTAGCCTTTGATGTTCAGGTCATTTTAGAGTTTGTTCGAGTCACTAAGCTTATGTGATTGAGTCATAACTCGAGTCATTCAATTTACTTTGAAAAATCTTATAACTTATATTTTGCTCGAACAATCTTGAGAGTGAGAGCATAACTTGCTTGGGTCATTTCATTATCACTCAACACAATTTCAAATCGAAGTTTTACAATGAAAATCAAATATTTGCTCAAGTCCCTTGGAACTTGCTCAAGTCAAATTATACTTTGATAATTTGAAGTGTCTCGATAATTTCAAATATTTCCTAATTAATAATAACTATATTAAAAGCATGTCTGATCATCTTGATGCATATTATAACTTAGTTTTCGTCAAGATTACAGGAGATCAACATACGGCTAAGGTCAACAAACTTATTACCCAACAGTAACAACCTTTTGTCAAAAGCTCCAACAGTCATATTTTATGATGTTCAACGACAAAAAAAAAAGCTCCAATAGGAAGAATACTTTAAACAGTAAAATGCTCAATATACACTATAAATAGAGGAAGCATTCAAAAGGAATAAGAAAGAACAGATAGTGAGCCATTGCTTACAATATCCAAATGTTGATTATAACATCATAAAAATTTATTTCTAAAATTATTATTAGAGAATATTTAGTTTATTATAATTAAAAATCACCCTATATTTATTTGAGTAATATGATTCACTCAAATGTAATTTCGTATTATAAAATAAATGAAATATACGATAAAATAATAATAACAATAAGAAGATAAATAAAAGGAAGAAAAGAATAAAAAAGAAAGAATAGAAAAGAATGAAAACATGGGGTCTTTTACTTTACATTTATCCTTTGGGCCATATGGGGGTAATTTCAGCCAAACCTTCATGGCAAGGGTTTTGCGAGCCTTTTCTTTAAGCTTTTCGCATGCCTTCGTCTTCTCCCCCCACCGCCGCCGCAATGTTACCCAAGTTTCTTTTTTTTTTTTTTATAGTTTATTTCAATAATCAAAACTTCTCCTAACCACTAAACTTCTTTAATAAAAATTATTCTATGTATTTTTCTCTTTTAAATGGTGGTCATTTTGTTCTAATTAGAGAAAATTTTTAGAGTTAAAATTTTGAAAAGTTGTGATTTTTAACAATATAAGATCATAATAATGTAAAAGGATAATAATAGATAGTTTTCATTGGTTTGGATTTTTGATTTAGTCATTTTATGATTTTACAATAATTTATTTTTGTACCAAATCCATAGTTTTTATTTCTGAATTATTTTCCAGATTGAAATTGTACTAAACAATTTATTTGGGGTTATTGAGAGTGCTATTGGTATTTTATGTTCAAAATCTAAATTTCAAATTGGAGTTTTTTTGCAATAACACGTATTTGTTATTAAATTCTGATTCAAATGAATTATTTGACTTGCAAAAAGTGCAAAATTGAAGTGTAAAAAATTGATTAAGATTAGAGTATTGTATGCCCAAAAAAGTGGATTGGGCTCAATTGGACCTCGGCCCAACCAGTGTGGATAGTTCAGCACGAGGCCCAGTAACAACCCCAGCGACCGAAGCCCACAGGAGGTTCCACGCTTACGACCAAAGCCAGTGATCGCACGTCCCGGCGACACGAGCGTTCATTTGCCTACCCATGACTGTCTCATGCTATCCGTAGGCGTCGAACCAAGCAGTTGCAATCCACGAATTTAGCACCCACATTGAATAGATCCTTGGAAAAGCACCACAACCGTCTAACGGCTAGCGACTCGAGATCTTATCTATTTATTTGCCAAGTTATACTCAAAGAAGGACTTCTTTTGCTCCTCCTTCCTCTGATCTTTTCCCCTGAACTCAGAACTGCTCATTGTACTCTGTATCAAGCTTTATCTCAGTAGAATGATCACTACTATTCTTGCACCACACACTCCTTTTGTCTTTAGATCGGATACCCGTCCTAGGATTCCCTCTGTATTGCTGATGCCCTTAATTATTTCCTTTTATCAAGTAAATCCTAGATTTCATACAAACGTTTTGGCGCCGACCGTGGGGACTCAGCAGTATTTCCCCAGACTACGGTGTGGTATCTAACACAAAGGCTTTCTAACTCTATTTCGCTTGTTGTTTGTCGTTTACTTTTAGCCCTAACCATGACAGGAAAGATGACTAGTTCAGCTGATCGCTCTGCCCAAACAACCGAAATGAGCCTATCCAAGCTAGTCAAGATAGTCAAGAAGCAATCAGCATAGATCGAAGATCAAGCGAAGAAGGTCACTGCATAAGAAGAGAGACATACGAAGTAGCAGGAGCTGTTACGGTGCTTGGAAGGTAAAAATGCCACTTTGAAGGAGAAAATCGCCACCTTTGCTACACTGACTCAAGCCCAAATAGCCCTTGGGTAGCCCCAGCTGCATAACTCGCAAACGATTGAACATGGCCATCGGCGGGGATTGCCTCCCGGCTCTACCCCTCCAGCTTCCCAGACTACAGGTAATGACGTGTCTACAGTTTGAACATCTGACTCACGTGCCATAGTGGGTTCCAATGTAGGACACGATGACCCTACTGATGGTCCAAGGCACATGGTCCAACGCCACCATGTAGCCGGTGGAAGAGACCAGGGATGGACCCGGTGGGCAACCAGTTGTAGATGACAACAACCCTATGGCAGTGCCCCCGGCTTTACTGAAGAAATTGCAGGAGCTGGAGGCACTCGTGGAACAAATCCCTGGGGTATCAATGCCCCTAAGGAAGAGCCAGCCCGGAAGCTTTGCTGACTCACCATTTGCTAATGAAATCGCCTTGGTTGACATGCCAAAGAAATTCGCTCTCCCCCACATACAACTCTACGACTGGATAACAGACCTGGACTAACAAAGGGCGCACTATAGGCAACGCGTGCATATGGTCACCATCCCTAGAGAGTTAAGAGAGCCATGCATGTGCAAAGGCTTCGGCTCAAGTCTATCTGGGCTCACGATGGAATGGTTTACCTCTCTGCCCTCCTAGTCTATCGCCTCCTTTGCTGAGCTCAATGATGCCTTCGTCAACAATTCTCTAGCAGTCGAAAGTTGTACAAACAACCTAACGACATGTACAAGGTCATCCAGCGATGAGGAGAGATGCTTAGGAATTACTTGGGGCGTTTCAATCCTGAGAAGGCCCACATCACCAACTGCAACGTGACAACGACGATCTCAGCTTTCGGGAAAGAGTTGCTGCCCGATTTGGACCTATACAAGGAGCTCATCAAGTATACCTGCAGCACTATGGAGGACGTCCTAGCCCAAGCCTGGGCTCAAATTAAATGGGAGGAGGATGAGGTCAACGACCGTCGATTCCATTCCAACCAAGACAAACCCAACGCCACCGTAGCAGGAACCCCCGACTATCCAGTAAAGGGTGGAGAGCAGAACCCTATCCCAGTAGCACCTTCGACAGACGAAGTTTAGACAAGCCGACGGGTCAAGCGACAAGATACGGCTCCCTAGGCTTGAGGAACACAACTTTGCTATAACCCCGTGAGAGCTTGTGCAAGCTCTAGCCGACATGGGGGATAGTGTAAAAATGCCCCCAAAGACCAAGAAGCCAACAGACCAACATGACAAGTCCAAGTGGTTTGATTTTCACAATGACCACAGACATCACACTATAGACTACATTGCATTACGTTTGGAGGTTACAGAACAGTTGAAGAGGGGATACCTTACTGACCTCCTGTGTAAGGCCAACCGAGATTGGAAGGACGCTGATATCGTCCCACCATCACCAGAGGACCCCCCACAAAATGCAAGGATGATCAATAGCATCGTTGGGGGATAGAAGATAAGCGGATACACTTACTCGGCGGCTAAGAGACATACCCAAGCTCTAGCCAACATTTAGTGAGCAGACAGGTCAGATATGCCCATTGGCAACAAGCCTATCACTTTCTCAAAAGGAGAAGATCTCTCGCATAGTCTCCCTCATGACGACGCCCTGGTCATCTCCATCTTCCTCAGAAACTTCGATATAAAGGGAGTGTTGGTGGATTTGGGGAGTTCTATTAATATCATGTATATGAATGCTGTCAAGGAAATGGGGATAGAATCCCAGATCATACGAGCCCCTTCTGTACTAGTCTTTGGCAATAGGGTCCCGACAGAACAGTGGGAGAGATAACTCTCTGAACGTCCCAGTAACGTACCAAGTCATGGACTGCCCATCAGCCTACAACGCCTTCCGAGGATGTCCATGGATCCATCAAATAAAGGCAGTTCCATCCACCCTCCACTAGGTTATCAAATTCCACACGCCTTAGGAATACAGCAGATTGAGGGGGATCAGAAGGCATCACGAGAATGCTATCAAGCCTCCCTGAAGACGTACAATGATACAACTACATAGCAATTACAACAACTGACAATAGTGGACGTGAAAGACACGCCCACAAAGTAGGAGTTAGAGGTCGTCGCTTTGGACAACCAACGTCCTTGCCACACCATCTGTCTAGGATTGGGCTTGTCTCTAGACCTACGTCGTAAGATCCTAACCTTTCTTTCTAGAAACACTGACTGTTTTACCGGGTCCCATGTAGACATGATAAGGATAGACCTGGTCATCATGACGCATGTACTTTCTGCTCCCACATATTGATTCTTTAGTCGACGCCACCTCTGGCCATGAGCTTCTGACCTTTATGGATGCTTTTTCTAGATACAACCAAATTCTGATGCATCCAAAAGATCAGGAGAAGACGGCCTTTATAACTAAGTGTGGCGACGTCTATTGTTATAAAGTGATGCCATTTGGTTTAAAGAATGCAGGTGCCACGTACTAGCGATTAGTCAACAGCATGTTTGCAGACCACTTAGGCAAGATGATGGAAGTGTACATTGACAACATGTTTGTCAAATCTGTCAAGGTCGAAGACCACGTGATGCATCTCAGTCAGGCCTTCTCCTTTGAAAATGCAATATGAAACTCAACCCTGAGAATTGCTCGTTTGGAGTGGCATATGGAAGGTTTTTGGGTTACTGGTCTCCCAGTGTGGGATTGAAGCACACCCGATGCAAATTACTGCAATCCTAGACATTCCTTCGCCAACCTATATTAGAGACATCTAGTGACTTACAGGGCATATCGCAGCCCTCAATAGATTCATCTCCCGATCATCTGAGAAGTGCAACTTGTTCTTCGATGCCCCCAAAAAGAACAAAATGTTCGAGTGAGTGATGAGTGTGAAACGGCACTACCAGGGTTGAAACAATACCTGACCAACCCTCTGCTTTTGAGCAAGCCTTCCCCCAGAGAAACCTTGTTTATGTACCTGTCAGCGTCACGCAAAGCAGTCAACTCAGTCCTAGTGTGGGAAGACCAAGGAAAGAAACGACCTGTGTACTACACCATTAAGACTTTGCTGGACTCCAAGACTCAATACTCACAGTTGGAGAAGTGATCCTCTCTCTGGCATTAGTGTCCCGGAAGTTGCGACCATACATTCAGTGCATCCTGTCACGGTAGTTTTGTCCTACCCCCTTGCATAGTATTCTCCATAAACCTGACATCTCCGGCAGATTGGTCAAGTGTTCTGTCGAGCTTAGCAAGTTTTACATCACTAACTACCCGCGGACCGCTATCAAGTCCCAAGCTCTGGCAGACTTCATAGCAGACTTTATGCCTGACTTATGGCCGCTAGCAGACAAAGAAGCTTCATGCATAGACGGAGGGCCTAACCAGGGAGAGTGGACGCTGCACGTCAACATCGCTTCAAACATCAAAGGAACGGGATTAGGGATTGTACTGACATCCCCAAGTGGACTGGTCTTACGATAGTCAATCCATTGCGAATTCAAAGCTACCAACAACAAGGCAGACTACGAGGCCTTCATCGCAGGGTTGCAGCTAGCTCGAGAGGTCGGTGCCACCAAGTTAGAAATCATATGTGACTCTCAATTAGTCACGCGATAGATTAACGGGATGTACCAGACGAGAGACTCCCAAATGCAGGCCTATCATAGCTTAGCCAGCGATCTTTTAAGCAGCTTCGAGGAGTTCCGCATCACCCAGATCAATAGTGAAGAGAACCAGGAGGCCAATGCCCTTGCAGGCCTTAGATCATCTGTCTTCACCAGTGAGGTGGAGTCAGTTCTCGTGGTGCACTTGCAATTCCTAGCTATCCAGCAAAGATTGGGCAAGACCTTCTCTAACAGCTTGACATAGGACTGGCGAAGCCCTTTGCTCAAATATTTGTAGGAGGGAGTAGTGCCCGACAACAGAAATGAAGCTCAGAGGATAAAAGTCAGCGCCTCTAGATTCTGTGTACTGGACAACCTGCTCTACAAACGGTCATACGTAGGCCAACTCCTTAGATGTGTCGGACCCCAATAGGCCAAGTTCGTCCTTAGGCAAATCCATGGAGGGGAATGTGGAGACCACTCTGGAGGATGAAACCTAGTGCAAAAGGTTCTTAGGTCTGGGTACTTTTGGCCAACGTTGTAGAAGGATGCCCAGGATAAGGCCAAACGTTGCGACAGATGCCAACGCTTCAGCCATGTGACATATCACCCAATAGAGCTACTTCATTCCACTGCACCAGTGTGGCCCTTCATAAAGTGGGGGATGGATATCGTCAGAAAGCTTCCCATGGCTCCTGGGAAGGTTGTCTTTATGCTGGTCGTGACCGACTACTTCACCAAGTATGTCTAAGCAGAGGCTTACGCCTAAATACAAGAGCTAGAGGTCATTGAGTTCGTCTGGAAAAACATCATCTGCAGATTTGGCCTTCCAAAAGAGATCGTCTACGACAACAGGTCTCAATTCATCGAGAGATGCTTTTGTGACTTCTGTCACAGTTGGGGGATTACACTGCATTTCTTAACACCAAGGAACCCCTAGTCCAATGGACAGGTTGAATCCAGCAACAAGATTTTGGTCACCTTGCTCAAAAAACAATTAGATAAAGCCAAAGGAAGATGGGTGGAAGAGCTGCCTTCTGTGCTGTGGGCCTACCGCACTACGTCCTGTGCTGCGTCGGGCGAAACCCCATTTTTCCTTGTCTACAGGTCTGAAGCTGTAATTCCTATCGAGTCAGACTCCCATTGTTACGATATGCTTGGACAGACCGAGAGTCCAACAATCAAGCCCTTCACGACCAACTGGACCTCCTCGACGAAAGGTGGGAGCAGGCAATGATCACCATGGCTCTCCACCAGCAGAAAGTAGCACGATGTTACAACAAGAACGTGCACACCAGGCAGTTCAAAGTGGGGGACTGGGTTCTTAGGAAGGTCTTTTAGAACACTCAAAACCCAAGTGACGGCAAACTAGACCCAGCGTACGAAGGCCCATATCAGATAATTGGCATAGTCAGAAGAGGAGCCTACCAATTAAGTGACAAACAGGGACGACTGATCCCTAGGAGCTGGAACATAATCCACTTGAAAAGGTACTACTTTTAACACATACTTTACATTGAATGGCAATTCTTCGAATGTATGTGACTAACCTCTTTATTAGAGTTGGGAATTAGGGCCGGCTCGTTTAGGCCCGAGTCCTAAATTCCTCCTCTTTTCTCAGGCCCGACCCTCGAGAGGTCGTGCCTAGGGCCGGCCCGCGGGCCTAAGGCTTGTGTAGCTTTTTTTTTAAATACAACATTAATTCTAACACCAATACAATTCCCTTACTCAAAACATAGAAAGTCATATCTAATTATTTAAATAACTACATTGACAATAATAAATACTTTGAAGGTCTTAAACTTAAGTTTATAAATCATATAACTAAACTTCTTTCTTCATCACTATCTCTAATTTTAAGGACAGTTGAATTTGACTGAGCTTCATTAGAAATTGGCTTAGAAGGCTCTACTTTAGGGAGATGAAAAATATCAAGTATTTCATCCGTAACACCACCACCACCACCACCACCATCATTTTCGGTCTTTGATAAAGTTGGATATGAAAATTGTTTTCAGTAGTGGTCACATGATTTATAATTAGAAGTAAGAAGATGTTTAAATGTTATTAATGTAAGAAATAAAATGATAGAATAAAGGTTTACATTCATTCCCCAACTTTACAGTTTGACACCTAATTTTGTCGGTCATAGGCCAGCCCGCGGGTCATGGGTCACATGTATGTTTAACATATTTTCATTTTATTCAAATAGATCAAGTTAAAACAATATATTTTAAATTTTTGTCTTTAAAAAGTAGTTTGTATGTGGCAAACAACATAATAAGTTTGATATTAAAACTGGAAAGAATAAGGATTTATGGAATGAAAATATGTATGTGGCTTGTGTTTGTCTTTATATAGCACATACAATAACTAAAAATAAGTATTTGACTTGAAAAGATTTCTTTTACAATTTAAAGGAAAAGAGGAAGTTGTTATGATATAATACATTAGATAAACGGTAAAAAAAATATAAGAAGAATATAGAATGTTTAAAGTAAAAAAAAAAGAGTTGAAGGGCCTAAACGGGCCGGCCCTTTTAAGCCCTCAGCCCTACAGGGCCGGCCCTTTTAGGCTCGACTCCATTTTTTGATACTAAATCATAGGCCCAACTCTCGATTTAAACGGACTTAATGGGGCTCGGCCCATTTTCCCGACTCTACTCTTTATCGAGTCCCCTCGGGATGATGACGTACTTCCAATGATGTGACACCCATAAACTACTAACGCCCTGTGCTATAATGTCGAGGATCATTACGGACTAGTCTGACCACGTTGTCTTTAGCATATATTGCTTGCTTTTTCGGCTAACCGTGCAGGACGTAAGCATGGAACAAGATGCACGTATCAAAAAGACACCACCCAACAACTGACATCTAGTCTAGCGGGCCAACATGGTTGGACAAGTCACCAACGATGTTCACAATGAGCTCGTCGCCAAGCTTAGGTTCAACATACCTCACTAGATGACGAGTCTTTACAACCCTCCAGTCAACGGCGAAGTCAGGTTACTACAGCTTAGCCAGACTACAGCTCAGATGCCACCACCCATTGGCAAACAACGAGTCATTATGGCCTAACCTGGTCTTGACTTAGACGGCTCTACATGAACAGAGATAGCTTCACCCTGCTTCTACTTGACAGTGGGTATTAATTTCACTCCCTTCCACTTAAGTATGGGGTCCATTGCCCCAACCATTCATTTAGGCCTGGACACTTAGGCCCTCATGTTAACCTTTGTTGCCTAGGCTCTCACACCGTCTATGTATTTAGGGGTCAGACTGCTGCATCACTTTCCCTTTCTTGTAACTGGCTATGACGCCATGCTTGTATCGTTTAGGTCGTCGACCTTA
This sequence comes from Vachellia collinsii, assembly GCA_006871305.1. Classification (NCBI taxonomy): domain Eukaryota; kingdom Viridiplantae; phylum Streptophyta; class Magnoliopsida; order Fabales; family Fabaceae; genus Vachellia; species Vachellia collinsii. Next base: position 4,900 of record QFDD01002129.1, on the reverse strand, counting down.
CTTAATGAAATGCATATCCTTCATCTTATCCCCTAAGACTACAACGACTGTATAGGCCATGTTTACAACGATAGACAATGTTCTGTCTCATGTACACTCCAGAAAGGCCAACACAGCCTTAGCAACGATTCTGCATCATCACATGCAAGTTAAGCTCACGCTTTTGTCAAACGCAAAAAGTCTTACCATGACTACTCAATCACTAAGACTGTCAAACTAGGCGACCGCAACCTATTGCTAGAATGATAACACAATGACAACGAAAATAAAGAGAATAGGCACAATGGCCTGGCATCAACATTGAAAAAAAATTCAGATGAGGCCACCTTAAACCCCCCCAATATCCATGCCCTACAAGGGTTGTGAATCAAGAATTCCAATAAAGGCCACATACAGCCAAAAACATACCCCACAAGGCGAAGAAAGTTTTAAGAGTCTGGCCCCTCGGCCTCGGTCATGTCTGTGTTGCCCCCCGGCACTGCAACTGCTGCCTTCATCCCTTCATGAGCTGAGGTCTCCCCTCTAGTGCTGAAGCCTATCACCCCCACTCCTCCTCTGACATCTACCGCTGATGTGTCACCCATGCCCTCGAAGGGGTCATGCTTAAAGGTGTGACCACAGGTAGCCTTGTATGAGGCGATGGTTCCAACAAGGTCCCATCGGGTGGACATCCCTACCACGTGCTCCCACAGAGCCTGAGTCCTCATGCACAGGTATGCCTCGATCTCCACTGCGTAGATATCCTCTTTAAAGGCAGCAACCTCTATATTCAAAACATATCGGTTGAGCCTCATCCTCTTCAGTGTCTACCTAAGTTCCTTGGCCTCAGCTTTGGCACGCTCCGCGCTCTCATCAACGGCTGTCACAACGTTCTTCTAGTCTCGCATGAGATTCCGGATGTGGATAAGCTTCTTCTCTTTGGCAGCCACTTGACAGAGGTAGGAGTCTCTTTCCTCCTCAACCTTGGCCAGGCACCTCTCCATGTTTGCGAGCTCGTGCCCAAGGACAGTGACGCTTAGCAGACCCTGTCGTATGGCCAACAAGCATGGTTGGAATAATGCAAAGAGGTGGCATATAAACACACAAGATAGTAGTTACCTGCGACAGCCGAACAAAGGTGTCGCCGATAGCCTTGTTGCAGCCTCCAGCCAATATCACCGCCCGATCAGCCTCCAACAAGCTGGGGACGTAATGCAGGGATGACACCGGATGAGTCTCTAAGCGCAGACAGCCTTGAAGGCTCCATGTTTGAGGGCATGATCGCCCCCTCATCCTCAACCCACCTTCTCATGGAGGATTCAGCTACATCCTCCTTGGGAGGCTCATCGACAGCTTTGCCCTCACGGACAGCCGTCTCGGTAAAGGAAGCATGAGGAGGGGAAATACGGATGGGCAACGCGGCAGAGGACACTGAAAGATCAATGACACCGTTGGCAACGACAGGAGCAGCTATAGCAGGTGGAGGGACCACCGTCCTCGACCTCGTGTCCATAGGGCGAAGACGGGCCTTGATCTCTCTCATGCTGAAGGCTGGCATGACCCTCCTTCTTGAGGGAGTGGGTTTGTTTTTCATGGCAATGTGAACTGTCAAAACAACACTTGATCATAAGGTCACTGACGCTGATTGACTGAAAGATCAATGAGCAGAGATAGAATGGACTTACCGTGGGGTGAGTCTGCAAGCTTTAATAGGTGATAGCAGTCCTTATCTCCCTTTGGGGCCCCCAAGATCACTTGGAGGCTCTCCTCATTGGTCCCCCTAAGTTTGTCTTTACTCGGGGAGGCTATAGAAAAAACAAAAAGTTTTCGTCAACACCGCAAGCAAGAAAGCCAATAGAATGTACAAATGAGCACTTACCCTCGAAGTTCTAGGACGAGTGAATAGGGGCACCGGCAACCACCATTTGGTGGGACCTCATGAAGACCCACCGTTCAGACCAGCCCCAATCATTTATTTGGTCACTAGAGATCAGGGGCGCTGAACCAGGGCGGGGAGTTAAAGTAAAGAAACCATCTTTCTTCTTGGCCAAATAGTAAGCCGACAACAATTCAGCAACAAAAAACTGCAAATTTTCTCTCTGGCTGGTGAAGGCCTCCAGAGACATCACTATTCACCAGACATTGGGCATTAACTGGGTAAGAGCAACGTCGGTGTATCGACAAAGGTCGCAGAGAAAAGGGGGCAACAGAATGAACTTGTCACACCCCTTTATATAACTTAGCCCAATCTAGACTTCTTAATTATTAGGCGCAGCTATTCTAAGCGTATAAATTCTGTTTTTATAAAACAGTCTTTTTCCTACTTTCCTCAAATTGGGCTTTTCTGAAAAATTTTGAATTTTTTTTATATCCTTTAATTTTTCTAACGTGCCAGGTTTGATCCTGGGTTCATTCTTAATTATTAGGCGCAGCTATTCTAAGCGTATAAATTCTGTTTTTATAAAACAGTCTTTTTCCTACTTTCCTCAAATTGGGCTTTTCTGAAAAATTTTGAATTTTTTTTATATCCTTTAATTTTTCTAACGTGCCAGGTTTGATCCTGGGTTCATTACTCTCTATTGGTAGCTTAATAATAGCTTTTCCTTCAGAAACCATTCTCCTCATATCTACTTTCTGTCTCGGATTAATGTATACATAAATTATACAATCATATATACATACCCATCTAAGTCATCCAAAATTATATCAGAATAAAACATTAAACTTCTGATTAAACGCAAAATATTTGTAAAGAGGTTCTTCCATCTCCATTTTATGCTTCTCTTGTCATCAATTCCTTACCTTTTGAGCTACCCGCCTCTGCTGTATTTTTGTTGGAAAGGGGGGGTGAGATTTGGGAATCCCCGTAGAAACCACAGTTTATCATATAGTTATATATGAAATTCACAATCATGTAAAGTAAACCACATGTTCATACGGCATATACGGCAACAGTGCACATCATGAGGTGCCACCTCAACATCATATGGCAATAATGAGAATTCATCTCAACATCATACGGCAATAATATACGGCACGAGGATTCACCTCAACATCATACGGCAATAATTTACAGCATGAGGATTCACCTCAACATCATACGACAATAATTTACGGCACATCACATGGCACATACAATCATGTAGAATTAAATACATAAAAATAGGATAAAAGGGTTTCTACCTGTAGTCTTTTGTTTACCTTTACCTTCCTTAGTATCCCCTTTTCCATCCTTCCTCGGGGTGCTCAAGCAAATGTCAAATCCTAAGACATATACGTATAATATTACGTTAATTATACGCTTATCCAGCTTTATTTAGCTCCTCTTTCTCTTCTAATCTCATTTATACCCCTTTACATTATTTGATTTTTCTTTTCTTGACCTTTAAATTATTTTTCAATAATTTTGAAAAATCATAACTTATTCCATAAAATTCCAATTACAATAATTTAAGCTTCTATGTGAAACTCTATATATTCTTTCAATGAACATTACTATTCACTAAATATATCTATAAATATTCCTAAATAAATGCTCAAAAGTTGCAGCTTGTTAAGCAACTTTTTATATTTTCCATATTTCAGAACCAAACCTTATTGGTTCGCAACTTGTAACTTATCCAAATAATGCATCTTAGTACTCATTTTAAAACTCATGAGTATACCAAATTTCATAATCAACCAATACTATTTGAGCTGTTAAAAGTTCACTCAAATTCTTTAATATTGCCACATCCACCATTTGACATATTTGTACATACCCATATGCACAAAAATTATCTTTAATGTCCCATAGACATTTTACAACCTTGCTAATAACAACTACTTAGCACCTTTAATGTTTTTTATAAACAACAGCTTCCAATGATTTTTGCATATGTATATACTCAATTCTAAATTTTCAGAATACACATATATATACACAGATACATATGCATGTACCTATATAGCTCACAGGAATAAACCAATATTTGTAGTTACCAACTTCCAAACCGTTTAAAATTATCTATTAAAATTCCTCTACATTACTGTAATATTATATTATCAAAACTCAAAACTTCTCAAAATACTAACCTTAAAAATTTCCTCTAATCATACTAAAATTACTACCATTAGGAAGATAAAAATATACATAACAACTTTTATGAAGGAAGTTTAGTGAAAAGAAGGGATTTTAGTTACCTAAATTATCCCAAAATATTGGAATCAAGATGTTTTCCTCCTTCTCTCTTCCTTCTCTCCTCCTTCACTCTTCCTTCTCTCCTCCTTCACTCTTCCTTCTTTCCTCCTTCACTACTCTGCAAAGAATGCAGAGAAGGAGAGAAAAACATAAGGTATATATATAGCTTGCGTCTTCATTCATTTCCTTCCTTTTCTTTTCTTTTCTTTTTTTTTCTCCCTTTTTCCTTAATTCCTTCCACTTGTCCCCTTCTTTTTATTTTTTTATTATTTTTTCCCCTTTTCCTTCTTTTTCTTCATCTTGCCATGTGCTTCCGTTACTTCCTTCCTTCCTTCTTTTTCCTTTTTCTTCACCTTTTCCTTTTCTTTTCTCCTTTTCCTTCTTTTCCTCCAACTTGTCCCCCATTACCTTTTTTTTTCCTTCTTCTTTCTCTCTCTCTTCTTCATCTTGTCCACCATTGTCTCTGTTTTTTTTGTATTTTCCTTTCCTTTTCCAATAAGCATAAAATACTATAAGATACTCCAATAAATAACTCTTTCTTGAATTTGACCCTCCATGTACATAATAATTTTTCTAATAAAGTTCTGGACACTATACCTATTTTTCTCAAAATTCCTTAAAAATAAAATTATTCCCTTAAACAACTTTTGTCCCAAAACTTTATTCATACTTATCCAAAATATCGTAATTGGCTTCCCAAAGCATGATTTACATTTTATATCAAATAAGTCAAATTTTGGG
>QFDD01002128.1:0-25888 GCA_006871305.1 Vachellia collinsii | reverse complement strand
AAATATAATTCCTTGGACTTCATTGGTGGGTTGGGCTTGAGTACCTCCTTAATATGCCTGCAACAATGATACAGAGCTTTGTTAAAGCGTTAAACACTGAAAGTTCAAAAGCACGTGCAGTCAGAAGAGATAATTCGTTCAAATGTTTTCCCTGTGTCAGCAATTATGCAATAACAATTTGGTCCTGGCAAAAGAGATTAAATTGCATAAAAGACAGGGTAAAAGAGGTATAAAGTGCCCACAATCAGACAAGAAAATCATGGAATTATCAGTGTTCATCAGGATAACAATTGAAGGATCATGGTGTGGCATATGCGTTTCTAGGCTCCAGATTCATCAGTAACAAATGTGGTCCAGAGTATATGCATGGTTAGGCATTAACCTTCTTTTATTGCCATTTACATTGTATGTGTCTTAGTCCAAACAAAATTTATAAACCATCTGAATCTCAAAAATAGATCTAAAATAAATAAAATTACTTTACATGCCAGAAAAACTAAAACCCATAAAATGAATTAATCACAAAAGTCACACACTCACACATAGACATACAGAGTATTGCAGACTTGCAGTATAATATAATGGAAGTAATGGATGAAAAGGAAGTACCTCAGAGCGATTAGAGCGATGACACTGGAAGGCTACGGAAGCTACAATGATGTTGATGGCTGAGCTGAGGCTCAACGGATGAAGCTTAAGAGTAAGGATGGTAGAAGCTACAGAGCCGCTGGAGCTCAGGTAAGGAGGCTGGAACTGAAAGCTTGATGTCCTCAAATGAGATCAACAAGTACTGTTCATTTGGTTATTTTCCAATTTTTCAATTTTTTTTTCTAACTTTTGACAATCATAACTTTCAGTACAAGAATCCAAATCAAGCAAACTTTGACTTATTTTACAGCTTGACATGTGCACTATTTTTCTAAGAAATTTCAGATCAATTCAACTTCACTTACTATTTTTTCCTATAGCCTTAAGTTAGGATTTTAGTAAGGGTGTTAGACCCTTTTTCTACCTTTAACCTTTCCAAATTCTTAGCTTTGCATGCATGCTTCCAATCAACATACTAATCAACATTTCCAACACAACTACTTGTCATTATCCATATTAGGAAGGTAGAGATTTATCATACAATAATTCCACATTCAACATAACATAATTTTCACAACTTAAAACTTCTCATTCATGCATTTTATAGCATTTTGGAATTATATCTCCCACCTTAAGTCTTCATCTTCTTACTTGACTTTGCTTGAGCTTTGACCTAGAAGGTTATGTTTTTGGGGAGAATGAGATTCTTGGAATCTCAATAGCAAAAGTCACTAATATATACATTAACATGTATGATTATCATTTATTTTATCTCGTTATGCACGAACATTTTATAATGCACTTTGAAAACACTTTGCATATAGCCATGGCATGCCATAATACAACTTCACATGTTCATATAGCATATAAATATCATGCAAAATAGCACAATAAATAAACAACCATCAATGACAATATTAATATAAAAGCTAGTAACTTTGCTACCTTAAATCCTTAGTTTTTCACTTGACTTTGGTGACTTGCTTCTTGCTCTTTGGAAACTTCCCTTTGCAACTTAACTTTCTACACATATCATAATGCATTTGGTATCAATACTAATCCATAAACTATGCATTATAACATTCAAAATCTCACTAAAATCTCTCTTGAACTTTAAGTGTCCTAAAGCCCTTAACTTTGCCAAAATTGATTCCAATACATCTAAAATTGTTTTCTCACTTATATTCTACACAATTTTACCTTCTAAATCTATTGAAAGCATCAAAATCATCAAAATCACTCTCCTTCTATTACTTCCCCTGCAGCACGAAATTTTTCCAAAAATTGGGAAAAATATGATTTTTCAATATCTACCTTCACATACATGCATAATCACATTCATTGACCATTTTCCCATCATTAAACATCTCAAAATCATTTCTTTCCTTGCATGAACAGTGTCATCCAGCAGAAATGAACAGTGATTTTATACCAAAAATTCCATACATGTTCAAATCAACTCAAAAAAACTACCAATAGCTTTCAATTCATGCATAGAGTTGATTTATAACATCTATTGCTTCTAAATCTCACTCTTTCTCACTTTCTTTCTCAAAAGCCTAACTTTTACTGCATCAAAATACTCCATATTCAACCAAATAAAACCAAACAAATGGAAGATGAATGATAGAAATCATGAAATATAAAAGATTTCATGTATGGATCCACTCTTACCTTGAATTTTGGGTTTGAAATTTCTCCGTTCCTTCCTCTTCTCAACCTCCCGACCTCTCTCTCTGTTCTTGCTGTTTGCTGCACAAAAATGGGTTGTTTGGAGGCCATGGAATACTTAATATTAAAGTCATATCATGTGTTTATTAGTGTGGGACCCAGTTAGACTGATAAAGTAACTTTATACTGATATTTTCTACCATTTGTCTATGATATTTCAACTCTCTTTTCCTCTTGAAATAATGGCAAGTTCATGGCCCCACAACTTTCTTTACAAAGACATTAAGTTCCACAAGATTACTTTATGGCATTGGAAATACTTTTCGGCAAACTCCTGATCACTTGACTGGTTTATGGTCATTAAAAATTTCAAAATTTATATGATACTTCCATGATTTTTCTTTCCTCACTCTGCTTCTAGAATTGTCTTCAATTAATTGTTGAAGAAAATTCAATTTCGGGCCTTTTCTTTCTGATTGGGAAAACTGCTTCTGACTTTCTCTTGGAAACAATTTTATAAAATACTAAAATTTTTGAGATATTCTCCCTTGCTTTGAGATCATATATCTGAGGCCTCTGGATATTTTGAATAATTATATTTAATTATTTATTTATTAAATATCCAAATATTAAATAACTTTTAAATTCTCGTAAAGGTTATTCTTATTATTCTGACTTGAACCGGGCCTTAATTATTGATCAATGAATTTTTCTCTATCTTTTGTTACTCTGTAAAATTTTCTGATATTTTGATCAAAATTTGACCAAAATGCCCTTTGACTTTTACTTAATTACTAAAATACCCTTGATATCATAGATGGCAATTTGGTCCCTTAAATTTCAAAATTTTTACTTTAGTCCCATTTTTAAAATGATACGTAGGTCCTTGCTTTGTCTATGTTTGGCAGAACAACATCTTTGCTCTTCCTTTCCTTTTGTTCTCTGAATCCTAAAAAAATCTTTAGCCATTTGTTTAGCCTTTATTTTTAGTTATTAAAAACTCAGATATTACGCCTGACAGGCCTAGCCTGTTTTGGGAAACAGGCCTCCTAGGCGGCTTAGGCCTAAGCCTGGAAAAAGCCTAGTCTGTACAGGCTTATACAGGCTAGGCACCTGTTCTGTTTCCACCTCTATTTTTTTATGTTAAAGCAGCCATAAAGTTAAAAGCAAAAGCGGTTCCCCTTTGTTGAAAAATAAACATGCTGGGACCAGAATCTGAAGCTTTAATGAGAGCTCAAAGCTTCAAATGGAGAAAATTCCATCGAATGAAATAGAATGAATTTCCCAATTTTTCCAAAAAAAAGCTGAAAAAAAAAACGAAAACAAGAAAACTTCAAAAAATTATTTTTGTTTTTTTAGTTTTTAAAACCATGTTCCTGTTTTTTTTTAAAAAAGAAACTTATCTAAAAAATATTACCAAACAATTTTTTTGTTTTTTCTGTTTTTTAAAACAAAAAAAAAAATTGTTTCCAGACCAAGGAAACAGACAGACCCTTAATCTCTTTTTCGCTAATCCCCCGAGGGAAATGCTACCACCTATTTGTTTGATTGCTTTCGGTTTTAGGGGGCTGGCTAGAATCTCCACTGCCTCTAGTTACTTTGTTTATTTGGATTAGCTGTATAAACTATTTTTTTAAGTGATTTCCTATATACAGAATAAGTATATGAAAAGATTTTTGTTTTGATTTGTACAAACGTAATTTTTTAACGCTCATGCAAACAGTGCTGCTACCACCGGACTTATGCATTAGACACTCTTTTGTTTTGAGCCTGAATTATTTTTGCTGGCAAAAACGAAAAAAAAAATACAATTTTCCCCTGTATAAGCATTCATAATTATATGTACGCGTGATATTCTTTTTTTTTTTTCACGAAGCATATGTATTATTTATCTAAATGTAATCATGCTTGACGCATCATCCGACAATAAATGTGAGCATCTTCACGAAGCATACCCAAAATGAAATATCTTTTTTATAAATTTAATTTATAAAAATACATCACAACTTGAACATAAAATATCTAATTCAAATTTTAAACAATACAACTTAAACATATAAGATACACTTTATAACATTGAATTCAAACTAAATATAAATTACAAATCAAATTATCAACAAACATCTAATATTAATTAATTTTATATTATGATAAGAAGTTGTGGACATTTTTTTTTATAAATCAATTTTAATTTTTTAAAAAAAAGTGGGCTGAAGGGCAAACCTGTAGGTTAGCCCGCCGTGGGTGTGAGTTAGGTGAGTGCCACCCAAAAAGACCTACATCCAAATGGATTTGATTTTTTACAACCCAACTTACCACGGGTTGGTGGGTTTAGCTAGCGGACTGAACCCATATTACCAACTTTAGTGCATACTAATCTTTCTTATTAAGGTGATTAATTAATTTAACTTAATTAAGTAGGATGGAAATTTAAATTACTACGATTAATTAATTAAACTTATTTAAGTAGTATGCAAATTTAAATTAGTAGCGTTGGGTACCATGATAAGTTTATTAAGAAAAATCCTAAACAAAAATTCGGTTTTTCCCCTTGTAATGTCTATGATTTACATCGTTTGTTTAAGCATTCTGAAAGTTCATTTTAGTAATGCCTCGATGAAATATTATAATATCATTAATGAGAGAAGTTTGTCTCGGTTTATGCGGGTAACAAAAAGGATAAAGTCTAGCTTTACATTTGAGCTTCGATGTTTTCGGAAAATATACATTTTTAATAAACGTGCAATTGTTTTTTTTTATTCTTATTTGTTCAGGTAGTTGCTGTCACTAGTGATTTTTTTTTTCTTGCCAAACTCTTGTATTCAATGTGAGAATGGACAGCAGGTTTTTATAAAATATAATGTAGTAGGTTTTTAAATAGAATTGAAGTGTTAAAATGAATTTGGATACATATATTTTAACCCTATTTGAAGGCGTATATACATTTGAAGTAGGCTTTTAAAAAGTGTTCAAGCCATGTCAAGACTTTTCAAAGCTCAAGTTTAGGGCTCATGCCTAAAAAAACGTCTCCACCCAAGCTCAAGCTTAGATCTTTAATGTAGGCTTAAACTTATTAATATAAAGTCTAGTCTATGCTCAGGGAAAAAAAAAAGTCTAGTCTATGTTAGTCTATTTTCACCCCTAATCATAAAGTTAAAAGCAAAACTGGTTTCATTTCTTAGAAATAGCTCCATGATAAATTTTGAGAGAAAAATCCTAGAGAAAAATTATAGAAGCCTTAAGCATATGTTTATGAATTTAGTTGTCCTTCAATGTCATTTACTTCTTTTCAATCGTACCTAATGTCATTTACCCTCGAACAATAAAAGATTGATGCAAGATAATCCAGTGGACTTGAGGTCCTGAGCATTATGAAGCTTTTTCCTTTTTGACGTTAAAGCATTCATAAAATTATAGATAAGAAACCTGAAGCAAAATTATAAAAGCAAAAGTTGTTTCCTTTCTTGAAAATAGCACCATGTATAGATAAGAAACCTAAAGAAAAATTATAGGCACCTTATCCAACCCAAGTTGACAATTGATATGTATTTTTTGGAAAATGATGCTGATGTCACATATATGGGATTATCCGATTAAACAATTTCACAAAATTACGTATTTATTGTCAAGTCCCGTTAACAACCTCGTTTTAGTGTGTTAACAATCCCATCTTAATATGTTAACAACCCTAAAGAATTTGACGGTAAATAAATGATTTCGTGGGACTATTTAATCGTATAATCCTTTACATATGATCTCAACATCATTTTCCCTATATTTTTTACACTTTGTTTTTGGGTCCATGTGTACATTGTTTTGTTCCCTTCTTGAAAAGTCTATGGTTGTTGTAAGTTACTTTCACCCTAAAAGTCAATGCATTAAGACGCAAACCATACGTTGAACCTAAAAAAGACTACCATGTGATGCATTAAATAATGTGGCGCAATTGCATGTACCTGACTGTCCTACTCAAGGAAACAACTCCTCAAGAGCTGACTCCACGTCCACACGGGTCCCATCCCATCATCAACCCACGCATCACCCGAAGCCACTCGTTACCCTGAAGATCTTTTTTTTTTTTTTTTTTCATTTTTAGCATTTGTTATATTACTGTGGAAATATTTCCAACTTCTGTGGGGAAGGGGTTGATTGGATGATTGTGTGGACGTTAGGTGTCTTAGATGCTGCTGAATGGGAGTTATATAGTGGTTTTTTTGGGCACCAAAGCTAGATTCGTGGTTGAAATTAAGGTGTGAAAAAATTATTCATAGTATGCAACATCCGATTCGAGTCAATAAAAAATCTTTTTTTGATATATTGTTATAAAAAAATTCAATTTGAAAATAAACATACTGAGACTAGAATGTGAAGCTTCGATCAGAGCTCAGGCTTCAAATGGAGAAGATTTTACCCAGCGAAAAAGAAAGAATTTCCCAATTTTTCCGAACAAAAACTAAAAAAATGCAAAAACGAAAACAAGAGATCAACTAAAAACTTATCTAAAAAGATATTACGAAACCGTTTTTTTTTGTTTTTCAATTTTTAAAAACAAAAGAATTCTTTCTTTTTCTCTGATTCCTCACGAGGGAAATGCTACCACCGATATGTTTTGTTGCTTTGACTTTAAGGGAGTTAGCTAGAATCTCCACTCCACTGCCTCTAGCTACTGTCACTTGTTTTTCATGTATTTGAGGCCAACTTTTGTTATGCAGTATTATTTTCCATGCCAGACTTTTGTATCAGACCCTCTTTTGCTTTGAGTAACGAATTCTCTTCGTTGGCACAAAAGAAGGGAAAAAAAAAAAGAATACAATTTTCTCCAATATAAGCATTTAATTGGGTCTGTTCCTTATATACGTGTGGTATCGAATACCGTTGAGTCAATTTGACTTTCGCTTTGATCCAATTAGATACAAAGTTAAATTTCGATAGTGTTCTTATCTGTTTCTTTTTAAATAAAAATATCAAATCTATTAAAAAGATATTATATGTACAATACACTATTTATAAAAGGAAAAGTTGACCGGAAATATTCGAGGATCATGACTTAACATTGGTTACATTTATTATAGTCTGCATCTCATTGATCTAAGAGCTTGTTTGGGAAACACTTCCCAAAATCACTTTCACGCAAGCCGAGATAAAACTCTCTCACATACTAACCTCGGATTCTGTAAAACCAAGGTTTGAAACCTAGGTTTTGTTACTTCCCAAACAAGCCCTAAATACAGTTACAACTAAGGCTGAACACAGATCAGGCTAGATTGAGTTGGGGCTCCACTTGTGGTCTAGTTTGAGAAAAACCTAACAAGTCAACCTAAGGTTTGGTTCGATCTAACCTCAGTCTGATATCAGGCTGGACCGGATTAGGTAGTTCACTCGACCTTTCTTTTTTTTGTCAGCTTTTTTTAAAATAGGATCCAGTGAACTTGCCAAGTTGCGGATCAGGGATCAACTTCTGTAAGGCATTAGTGTTAGCACCGAATGCAGCCCCCTTTGCCGCCGCCACCGTCAGTACTCTGCTATATGATCCGAAAACCTTAATTAGTCTCTGCCCTCTCGCAGCTCATCTCCCTTATCTGGTCAAGCGAGAGTCCAGCGAAGGGATGAAAGGTCACAGATCGACGCACACAGAAGAAGCCGTAACAGCTCGACGCACACAAAAGAAGCCTTGGTCACTGCTAAATTTCTCACCAGCACACACCGTCATAGCAACTCGTCTTGAGCTCGTCACCACTGCCGTCTCTTTTTTCTCCTTCGTTCTCTTTTCTCTTGCTCAGTGGTTTGCTTTCGTCCTTCGTCCTTCACTTGAATGAATAATGTTACAAACTCAATAATTTCACTTTCTTTTCCCATTAAACCACGGAGTGGCGGAATGGAGGTGCTTGTGCTTACCAGCTGCAGCACCTAGGGCTTCTTCAATGGACTTAAACGCTGCGTTGAATCTTTTAAAGTTAAAAAAAAAAAAACGGAGAGTTTTGGACCAAACTGAATCAGACCACTTGAGCTCGGTCCCTTATGCAGTCCACCCAAGGGATCAATCCGATCTAGTCCAGTTTAGTTTGTCTTCAAGCCAGCACTTTCTTTTTTGGATGAGACTGGGTTAGGTCGGATCACATTGAACCACCGGGTTTTTGTTTAACCCCAGTAACAACAATAAGTTTTATCCTAGATTGAAGTAAACTATATAATCGCACAGCGTCATTGTGCTCTCTTAAGAACAAAGTGTCGTGAACAAAATGCTGATTGATCCCTTCAATTTAATTGAGAAGGTGTTCAGCCCATTCCTCTAGAATAGCAGGGGAACCATACGAAGGTCTCAACTCATCATCTGAACCAACAGGTGAGTGATAAACTCCATGCAAGCTAATGTTGAGTGCACCCTCCAGATGGGCTGATACCTCTGGCACCACATCATCACCCCATACATCTGCCAGACCACAAACCTGACAAAATCTCATGGCTTCAATCACCCATAATTGATCAGGAAGAACATGACAGTGAAGGATCCACAGCTTATGTTAATGCTAGTAAATTAACGACACTACTCAGCTTTTCAAGGAGAAAATTGTACTGTACAAAATTTGGAGGATAAAATGTTCTATGAGCTTGAAACGAATCAAACATTCTATTATTGAAGTGACTAAGGGGCAAAAAGCAACTTCGAGTAAGCCAATTTATATTGGGATCATCTTTGGAGAATCAAGATGAAATTTTTGCTTTAAAATTATTCAATCACCTGCTTGTACCCTTGACCAACAAAGCGAGTTCGAAAAGCCGTAATAATAGGCGGATAATTGCTTGGACTCATAACGGCCTCTTCAGGAACTGGCTGAGAAACATTTACAGGAACCACAGACTCAATTTTAGACTTTGACTATAAAAAAAAAATTTGCCCCTTCAATATATCTACATTTAGCTGTACTCAATTAAAGTCCATATTATCAATCACTCCTATGGCTTGGACTATTGAAGTTACACTGAAGATAACAAAGATATTGAACCCTTCACAAATTTTTTCTGTAGTGTCTTCATCGTATAAATTCCTGAAGTTGTTACCAAAATAGATGCCTCAAGATTTTAAATCAACATGAGGTGTTAAGCCTTAAGTATAGTTCCTAAATAAAACACAATGAATCAAGGTGGTGTTAGTTTCAAGTTTCAAGTTTCAACAGCTTCTGTTTCACTACCAGAGTCAAATACTTCAGAATCCATATGCAGTTGAAAATCCATTAAGGCACATGTCTCAAGGATCGTATAATGGAACATCATTTCAGGCAAACAATAAATTCAATGAAAACGTTTGAATCACCAATAACTGTTAAAGCATTTAGCATTTCAAGGACTAAGCAGAGAAAATAATTTCAGAATTGTCCAACAAATATATAACCTATTCAGCAAAACATGAAGAATGCGTTTACCTTCCAGCAATACAAACATACTTCATTTGAAGATTTTAAACAGCTTTTGAACAGTTTTGTTCAATATAGTTCAGGAGACCCCAATCTCTTTTAATTATCTATTGATGGGCTTAAATTGACAACAATATTGAATGCAAAATTTTCTTTAAAGGCTAACATTAAATGATAAAAGTTTATATACTTCTCAGAACTAAAAGATCACTTCACTTTGATTAAAATTAGTAATGCATTCTATAAAGGAACTATGCCGTAAGTATCAACCATTGACCAACTCCAAAATTTAATATCTATAAGCAAGAAAATTACAGGTAAGGGATTCCAAGAGTCAATAACAAGGAAATACGAGACATTCCAAATTCTTCCATGTAGACAAGTGCAAGTCATCCTCTTGATGAGGATCCAATTAAGGATAAAGTCGCACCTAAATCAAGATTTTTTGCAGGGATTAGGATTTGTAAATTGATGGTGCACAAAGAAGACATGATGAGGATTCAAATGTTCTGTGTTGCAGAAAAATGGCAGGGGAGGAAGACAATGAATAATTGCTCTAAATTTCATGCTCACCTGAACTTTATGTTGACAGAAAAATCATTTTCGCTGGATAGTTTAGTTAATGAGGCTATGATTCTATACTTCATTTATTGAACACAATAAACTGGATGGGAAGACAAATTCAAGGTCAAATGCAAAAGGCCAGGCTGTACATCAACCTTCTGCCAATTCCTTTGCCTCCTAAACAGCATCATGAACCCTCTTCAAATTCCTACATGGACCAAAGAACAGCTTTGCACCCAGGTAATTATCTAAGACCCGAAAAGGCATTCCTAATCTTAACAAAATGGCTTGCATTTTATGAACCATATACACTGTGTGCTTCTTTGTTTGCTTGCATTGGGAAAGAGAAAGAAATAAACTAACCTTAACAATCTAGCACAGGCCTAGCTTTAAGAGTACCACACCAGAAATTGGGATCGACCAAACCAGCGGCATTCCTCAGCAAATGAATCCTCGATACCTTAGCCATCACCGTGGGCACGCCATATTTGTCATTCAATGTCTAAACCAACTTCTGGCAGTCACCATAATCTTTTCCCCAAACCCTGAGAACCAATGGAGAAAATATCATCAACACAAAGTGACCCACCAAATCGCCAAACTTTTGACAAAAGCATTTATGCTCAACAGTAACAGAAATGTCTAGAAAGATCAATTTCGAATTATAATCAGCGCCCAATCATGCGAAAAAGTAATTAATGTAAAAATTCTTAATGAATGAGTTTGGTACTTATTAGAGATAGAAAGAGACACAGAGAGGACTCACAGGAAGAATAACGGCGGGGCGATAGCTGGAGGAGGAGAAGGTGATGCTTCGGATAATGGGATTGTGCAATGTGACTTCTGAGGAGTGACAAAGATGGGGCCACCCATTTTGCTGAAGCAAGCTAAGCATGAGGAGGGAAGGGAGTCAAAGGCGTTGAAGGTCAGAAGATAGTTTTAAATGCGAGGTCCAAAATTGCCTACCAGAAGTTGAAGACACGCAAGGTTGCGAAGCGCGATTTGGTTCCAAGGCATCAGGTTCAGTAAAAGAAATCACTTCACAGTTCACACTCACAGCCTCTAGTTTGACCCACCGATTACAAGCTTGCCATTTGACCCACACAGTCAACCAGAAGGTGATACTACCTTCATTATAATTATACAATTGACTTTTTTCAGAAATTAAAAAAATCAGTTAAATTAATTAATTTACTATAATGGCTCATCCTGTCAACAAAAACGGGTTCCCTCCTCAGAAGGAGTGAGGGAGATCCCATTTTGTGATTTGATTTCTCCTTCCAAAATCAAGTCATCTCAAGGATCCCTTCAACTGTGAAGAAAACGTCATCCAGTCGTCGGAGCCAGACGAAGGTCGAAGTTGAAGGAGACCAGGAGGAGGAAGGTGTATGAACATCGGAGGTCGGCAATAAGCACTGAACAGAGGAAATTTTTAGGGCTCTAGGCATACCGCACGTACACTGCATCTTACAATCTCTTTTTAAGTTTTTTTTTTTAATTTTGAAAATATAAAACACTGTCGTTTCAAAGCCTTTTGTCCAGAAAGATAATAACCTTCCATCTGTTCAAATGGGTGCATCGTACCAGACCAAGGATCAGTTCAGTGATTTCTAGCCGTTGCGATTCAGTTTTATATTCTTTGGTGTCACCGCGTCATTGACTCAATGCTTATAATTTAAAAGCATGCAAGTCAATCACTATATTTTTGTTTTCTAAATACATGTATCATTTTAGTGAAAATAATCCTATTCAAAGTAATGTCAGACACTAAATGTGAGTATTTCTTTCAGATGGAATTTAAATTTTGGTTTGACGCATTGTGAGGGACTAATCTCTTTCGCAACGCGAGACACAATCTTATAAACAGTAGTATTAAACTCTATTAATATTTGGAAATTAAGTATTTAATTTTTATATTAAGAACCGGAGAAATTATATTGATTAGAACAGTAATATTAAACTTCATCCTATGAAATGAATAGAGTAATATTAAACTTCATCCTATGAAATGAATAGAGGTAAATTACCTTTGAAATGAATGTCTTGTTTCGTTTTATCAACAACAAACTCTGAGTGTGTGTGTGTGTGTGTAAGAATCAAAAGCCTTAATAAGGCGCATAAACAAATTTATGATCCCTTCAATTAATTGAGAAGCTGTTGCTCTAGCATACCAGGGGAACCATACCAACTTATCAAGTGATAAATCCAAAGCCATCCATTTGTCTACCCCACAAAGAGGCTATTTATAAGATTTAAATTAATAACCTCGAGATCACAAAGTAGCAATATAATCTCACTATACCCTTAAGGCAGCTCTTCCTTTTATTCATAAAGAAAGAAAATGATGAGCACAAATGGTTAATAATAAAAAGTGTCAAAAAGGAAAACATTTCCAATTCTCCGAAGAAAACAATCAGAGCACAAAAGGGTTCAATGGACGACGTAGGGCTAGAACAAATTAATACACTGATATGTAGGTGCTAAATATGGCCTCCGCATGCAGTGTTGTAAATATTGTGTGTGGGTGTGTCAAAGGAAGAGTCTCATATTACTTGGGATTGTGAGATCCAAGTAAATATATAATATGTAATCTTGGACTAGTAAATGGGCTAAGAGGAGGAGTAGGTTTGGCCAGGGCCACTGGAGACAAATCCGGCAATTTTTCCCTACCCCTTTGTACGCAAGTTAAACACGGACTGGGCATAAAATACTTGCTAGAAATGTCATCATAACAATGAAAACGTTTTGGAAATAAAAGCATTTAAAATGGACATTTAATGGCTTTTAACATGTTTTATGTGCATGTACGTTTTTGCAAACTTAATGTGCTTTTAAATGGTTTCTTCAAAGGCTTTCAATTGCTAACATCAAAACTGATTCCATTAAATTGTCTTCATGGCTTTTAATATTTCAAAACTGAAAATTTATTGTCATTAGTGGGTTGCCCAATGTTCATATGCTTGAAGCCTATATAAGTGCTTCAAGTGAGAGGTTCAATACTAGAGAGAGCTTTGTGCTCTTCTCCTCCTCCTCCTCCTCCTCTTGTATTCTCTTATGTCTTGCTGAGTTCTATTACATTCCGCTAGTTCTGTATCCATATATCCTTATAGGAACAATCCATATAATCCTGGAGAATGCCGCAACTTGCTTTGCCGGTAGTCGCGGAATAGTTCTTAAGAATAGTGTCCTCGGACGCGACTCGAGCTAACTATTTATTTGTAGGTGTTACTGCTAATACGATGAATACAACATTTCAAAAGAGTTGGAGGATCCATTAAACTATTTCAAGATTTATGTGCTGCATACAACAATCTTAAGAGCTATTGCAGCATTGTTTGTTTTGGCACTTTTCAACAATGGAGCTATCAAATAAGGAGACCCCTGAACTCTATCCTAATTTAAAATTTTTATTTTGATATTTTCCTCTTGTCAAAGAATGTTGAGTTGGGTCTTACATTTCTACTTGTGCCTCATTGCAGGACATTTGTTTGAGATATTATAATAGATAAGATTGCTCAAATGGCAAGGTCCTCATTTTTGCAGCAATATTGAAATGACAATATTGTAGGTGCCAAACTCAGTTTGGCACAAATCTTTGGTGATTGTAGAAGCTAAGATGATCTGAGAATTGAGTTTTAAGTCAATAGTACCTAGGCACGACTGCCTAGAGTGATGACTCAAATTTTGTGGTAGAAGTGAACCCCAATGGACATGTGTGTTGAGGTAGTGAGTCTAATGATATTTACAAGTGAAGCTAAGTTATGAAGCCTATGTTGTATGCTCAAGTGGACTGGTTTTTAAAACACCGAGTGCCAAATTTGTTTGCTTAGTTGGACTCACTTAAGACCTCAAACACATCAAATTTTAGACAAAATTCCAGGTATGAAAACCGTGATAATGGTGGAGGTCCTTGTAACTGCCATTATATGGAGATGAAGAACATGGACGGATGAAAGAGTTTTGTTGGGATCCTCACATCATTGAATGCTTTGCATCTTGGTCTGCTTGCTAGGTACGCATTTGTCAATTCCAGAGTATAATTAAAGATATTGGTGGACATATATGGAAAAAAATAAAAAACTGGAACTTATTGTGTGGCAGGTGGACACAGGATATATGAATTTAATTTCACCCATTAGTGGGTTTAAATTCTTTAATGGCATTTATGTGTGAAGCTAATTTTATGGGTTTTAGTGTGATTTGTCTTTTATTGGTTTGAATACTGTTGTGCCTATCATCAATATTATTAAGAGTATTAAAATGTGATGGTGCAAGGTCACCTCTTTACTTTATGCCATTCGGTTTTGATTCTTTGGTTTATTGGCTAAGCCATTTGTTGCCAACTGTGGGATGCGTGGAGATAAAAAAACTATAAAATATTGTGTGAGGGACCAAAACGTCTGGTAATAAAATTTTGGTTAATGAGTATATTAATCTGCATTAATGAGAATTCATTATGTTTAAAGTCATTCATTCATATGCATGATTGTTACATATTGAAATTAAATTTTTGTAATTAAGTGTATTATTGTCTTTCGGTTATGTAGACATTAATGGGTGTTTATTTACATTTTGAATGTATATGAATTATATTGAACCGGTGACCTACTGTACACAATTGCAAATCTATTAATATTATCATTGAAATCAGTTTGCCTCCAAGGAATACGTGGCATGCTATGGTTTATTGCAAGAGAAATGTTGTGGCATTAAGAATTTATCTAGAAGTCAATGAACCTTTCAATTTAAATCCACATATTTGCATGTTTGGAGGGCAAGACAATAGTGTTGAATTAACCCTTTATATATATGAAAAACAGTGGTGTAATGAGATTCAATTGTGAAGGTTGGAGATATGAACAAAGAATATTTTGTATTCCATTTGTCCATATTTAAGTGGAGATTTTGAAAGTTTGGTTTGAGAAACAAACTTTGGGTTTAAAATGCGGTGATGCTTTGTGAAATTAGAATGACAATAAGCGGGATATTTTAATTTAATCTGAATAGAAGGAGACTATATGGTAAGATTCTAATTTAATTAGAATCCTCGTTGAAAGGTCAATAAACATAATTGGAAATATTTGAAAGTGTGGGAGTGCCTAATAGCCTAACATGAGGGGTACCTTAATTTTGGCATAAAAAAACACAGTTGTAGTTGTAAAATTATATAAGATCGCTAGTCTCCCTTTAAAAATATTAAGGTGCATTGTTAATTAAGTAGATGCTATGTTATTTACTACTAAGAGCAAGTTTTGTGAATTATCAAATTTTTATGTTGCTTGAAACAAGCAATGTATGGGTATGAAAAATTTCATCATTCATCTAGAAATAAGTATGTTTCAATTTTCATGATTTGTGGATGTATATCTATCTTGGCAAAAATATGCATGAGTATGCATGGTTATCGTGATATTGAATTTTTAATGTGAATGTCATTTTGGTTATAATGCTTTGTCGCTTCAAATTGGATTTGAAAGTATGGGTGAATCAAGTGAGATTTTGGATGTTAAAATCATAAAGGAATAAGGATGTGGATGATATATAATATTGAGAAATGTTGCCAAAGTTTGGCTTTGAATCACTATGTGAATATTCCTTATGATACTAACATATTATTTGAAGTGACTTTTTGCAGCTCCACAAACATATGCACAAATTTGGAGAATTTGTTGCATTAATAAATATTAATCCATGTGATATAGCATATGCTATATGGAGATTAAGCAAATATAAATATGCAGTCCTGTATGAGAAATAAAATATTTGAGGGATACCATAAATGTTGGTATCATGAACAGTAGATTCCCGTTGTATTGAAATACATGGATATGAACTGAACTTCAGTTATATATGAGAAAATCCACTATGATTATTCAACTTTAATGGTGGTTGAAATAAATATCATATGAATAAGAATTTATTACTCTGGAATTGAGTGAAATTATATGCCTAAGTTGTTGAAAACTTATTGGCAAAATTTTAGTGTGAATCCGACATTTTATGTTGATGAGATGTGACTGTCAAATGACAATAGCCATTGTGGAGAGAACAATGATTCAAGTATACATCGTTTGAGATACTATATGAATAAGCATGCTTAAAAAATTGTGGAGTTATCTCAATTGATTTTGTAAGGTCAAAAATGACCTAGCATATCTGTAATTATAACCCCTTGGGATGAAATAAATATTGAATTAGTCGAGGGGAATGGGACTTAAGCCAACTTGAAATTGACGGTGATGACAACCCAACCTCTGTAATTGGTGATCCCATGAAGGAGGTTCAATGGGTAAGAACAAGTCGTTTATCAATTCTGCTAGCACTAAAATAAATATATGGTCCCTTCCTATGGCATGTGAAAGTGCTAGAATGCATTTTGGTGAGGCTGAGCAGAAGCTTTTAATGATTTCATAATCCTATGGGATGGTGTGCTAAATGCAGGTATATTTCATGAAATCACCTCTACAAATGTGGAGTGGGGCCGCTCTTATGAGATCGTGGCGTAATCTCTAGAGCAATCGTTATGCACCAGGCACGCGCATGACCGTCTTAACGCGTAAAAACACCGTTAACAATGGAAATGTGGAAATGTGGGGGTATAACCTAACTCTTAATGCCTCTGGTATATACCAAGATTGGTTAGTTCATAGAAGCAGGCTTAGTCTAGGTCTGGTTCATAGTTCTAAGAACCACCAGATATAATGGTTATACTCATGTGAGTAACTCAGTTAAAGGTACTTCCTTTGACACATGTGAAGGATTGTTGTAAATATTGTGTGTGGGTGTGTCAAAGGAAGAGTCCCACATTACTTGGGATTGTGAGATCCAAGTAAATATACAATATGTAATCTTTGACTAGTAAATGGGCTAAGAGGAGGAGTAGGTTTGGCCATGACAAAAGGCCACAGGAGACAAATCCGGCAATTTTTCCCTACCCCTATGTGCGCAAGTTAAACACGGACTGGGCATAAAATACTTGCTAGAAATGTCATTATAACAATGAAAACGTTTTGGAAATAAAAGCAATTTAAAATGGACATTTAATGGCTTTTAACATGTTTTATGTGCATGTACGTTTTTGCAATCTTAATGCTTTTAAATGGTTTCTTTAAAGGCTTTCAATTGCTAACATCAAAACTGATTCCATTAAATTGTCTTCATGCCTTTTAATATTTCAAAACTGAAAATTTATTGTCATTAGTGGGTTGCCCAATGTTCATATGCTTGAAGCCTATATAAGTGCTTCAAGTGAGAGGTTCAATAATAGAGAGAGCTTTGTGCTCTTCTCCTCCTCCTCCTCTTGTATTCTCTTATGTCTTACTGAGTTCTATTACCTTCCGCTAGTTCTGTATCCATATATCGTTATAGGAACAATCCGTTTAATCCTGGAGAGTGCCGCAACTTGCTTTGCCGGTAGTCGCGGAATAGCTCTTAAGGATAGTGTCCTCGGACGTGACTTGGGTTAAATATTTATTTGCAAGTGTTGCTACTAATACGATGAATACAACATTTCAAAAGAGTTGGAGGATCCACTAAACTATTTCAAGATTTATGTGCTGCATACAACACGCAGAACCTAGTGTGTTGAAGAGAAACGAAAGGAGGTCATATGATCATATTCCAATCATGGCAGAAATAATTGGCAAAGTTAATGAGATCCTAAATACAAGACCCCCAATAACTATATGTGACAATTATAAGCATTACATGAGTCTAACCAAGAATTACTTTGGTATGATACGCAAATCTCATGTATATTTGATGCATACTTAATACCATTATCAATCTTCTATCATGAACAAGTAATAGAAAGATTAGGTGATTTCATTTCTTATCAAGTATACCATAAAAGAATCATAATTCTAAGCCTTTTTACCTCTCAATTTAGTCTAACATTTCTTCACTTTATTCGGTTATTTTTGTAGTTTTGATACAATTTTATTTTTTGCCATAAAGAGGGAGGAAGAAGAAAGAGGGATATCACCACATATTATATATGTAAAAGTAAACCACAAATGGGACAATATAATCATCTATGTACAACCATGAGAACCACAAATGGGACAATATAATCTATATACAACCATGCATTTACATGCGTTTTAATTCTGAAAATGAAATATAATGACTTCATAAAAAGTGGTCTTCAGCAAAACTTGGAAAAAAGTTTCAAAAATTTCAAATCTTCATTGCCTTGTAAGCTTGATAGGTTGATGGTCATCCTCCTCCTTATCACATTTGTGTTTAGTGCCACTTAAATTTGTGGTTTTAGATGTTGAAGGCTCCATCTGTTCATCAAATGAGTCTTTATATATCAAGTAGACAACTGTTTTTTCACAGTGAATCCATTCCCAAAAATGGCTTTCACCTCCACTTGGTCATCAGGTTCCACATTTGATATTATTTTCTTCCTCTCTGCTTCTTCCATGGATTTTAGTTTGTCTTCCATGTAAACCAAAGTGGTTTTCTTTGTATAATTTATTATCATTAAGCAACTTATACAAGATTCACATGCCTTGTTACTGAAATCACTTGATGGGAAATATACACAACAAACAATGATCCCTTTTAAAAGATCACGGCCATTAACTGGAGGCATTTCAAATTGTATAGAAGCTCCTCCACCCTTGAATGTTAGCCAATATGGGTAATTGTCACCAAGGAGAACACAATCATCACTATACTTTATAAGATTCAATCCCTGTACAATAACAAAAAAAACAACCTCTAATTTAACTATACAACATATATCACCTTTGGTACTTAATATAAAGAGCCAATTCATTGTTAAAATTGCTATATATATCATTAGATTATATATTAGTTTGTAAGTTAGACAAATTACTTTGGAGAAAAATGAGAAATATATCAATCAAATAGCTTCCTTAATCTCTTTAAGAAAAATGTCAACTAGTTCTTATTTTAAGGACCGAAGGTAGTATATATGTAGCTAGAAGTCCTTTTCCAAAAAATAAAACAAGGAAAATCTAACTTGAGATAAAGAGAACCTGTGAAATCCTCTCTGAAAGTGCGTGAAAAACTTGAGAATTCTTTCCAATTTGAATCAAAAGGTCCTCAAAGCAATTTACAAGCCTTGAGATGTCCATACAATTTGTGGCACACGAAGAATTAGGAATCTCCGATCCATCTTGCAACAAAAGACATTGTTGCTTTGGTTCACTACTAGAGATTGTTGAAGGATGATGAATATTGTTTAGTGGATCACACAAAATTGTTGATGTTATGCCCACATGTGTTGGAATGAAAGGTGGTGGATTATCTGTTGGGGATATCCAAAACCGGCAGAGAGAAGGAATCACATGATGTGAAAATCCTTCAATACCACAAATAGATAGATATAAGATGCTTTTTAATCTCACTAAAGAAAATGGCACTTCTTTTAATGCAGGATCGATTAGAGTTGTCAAAGATTCCATTTGCTCTATGTCCTCCTCTAGCTTCTCAATGTTCACACATCCAGAAAGAATGAAAGTTTTTAAGCATTTTAAACTATAGATGCTTCTTGGGAGACTTTGAAGGCCAACACAATCCTCCAAATCAAGTAGAAGAAGTTTATGAAAAAAGCCCAACAGAATGATGTATCTTAGACAAACTTGAACAATCTTTTAGGACCAATGTTTCAAAATTTGGTAGATTTGAGAAATCAGGAGTTTGCACCAGGTTAGGAGAGTGACTGAGATTAAGGATTCTCAGCCTCTCCAATACCTACAATGGAAACATTTAATTTCAAAAACAAAAGATTAAGATGATCCTATACCATATAAACTAAATATACCATAATGCTACAAATTCAAATTATCATTTTGCAATTTTTTAGAGAAACTATTATTAATCTACATACCGGGGGTTCCTTCCACACTTGTGTGAGGCTGTTGTATTTCAAGTCAATAGCAACTAATTCCTCTTGATGAAACTTTCTAGGAATGCATTTTAATGGAAAGCCATGCCAGCAAAGCCATCTGAGATCTTTACTGATGTTTTTGTAGTTTCCTTTAAGTTGTACATTATCAAAACGAAGTAATTTGAGTCTCTTCATCTTCTTAAATGCTTCTATCTTAAATTGCATCTTTTTACTTTGTGACAATTTTAAAGACAGTCCTTCAATGGCCTCTGTTCCCTGCAAAAGCAAAAGCATAATGAAATCGAAATGTGCATTTGTTTTATTTGTTTTCCAAAAAGAAAAATAGAAACATATATCTCATGATCAATCTTATAGAGCATGAAACTACAAAATGAGTTTTATAATACATATATGTTAGGAGGAAAAGTAAATATTAGCAATACCATGTGTTCTGATAATATTGTAAGTGCATTCTCATGAAACCATACCCTGCTTCTCTTCCCAAGTTCACTTTTAGAGTAATCACAAACTATTTCTCTTCCCATGTCCCATAGTAAATCATGCATACCAAGCATGTTCTTCTCATCAACGGTTATAAGGCTTCGCTCCACAAGGATTTTGATTCTAATGTTAGCAAAAAAATCACAGCCGTTTAATATATGTGTCACATCATTTCTATCCATCCCAATAAAAAAGCAAGATATATTAAGGAATATTTCTTTCTCCTATATGTCTAAACCATCAAAGCTTATTTTTAGCTTCTTTTGTATCTTGTCATGGGGAACTCTTTTAAGTTTCTCCAATACAAGCTTCCATTCCTTTGCTTCTCTATCAAATAAATAAGAGCCAAGGACTTCAAGAGCTAGTGGAAGTCCACCCGAGTAGGCAATTATATCTCTTGAAAGTTCAATGAAACCCTCTTTTAGACTTATTTGTTTAAATGCATGCCAACAAAAAAGCTCAATAGATTCCCCTTCATCCAAATTCTTTATTGCATAAACATAATAGCCCTTTTTACGTAGTAAACGTTTATTTCTAGTTGTGATTATTATTATACTTCTAGGTTTAAACTAGGCATGACTTCCAACTAAAACATTCAATTGAGCCAACTTATCCACATCATCAAGCACAACCAATGCCTTTTTACACTTAAGTCTTTCCCTCAATGTGATTTTTCTTGATTCAACACTATTTATTTTCATTTTTGTTGTCTTACATATTTCAGAAAGAAGTTAGTTCTGTAACCTCACTTGACCCTCTTTTTCATTCCATATTTTTCTAATCTTTGGAAGATAACTTCTACTCTCAAACTCGCAACCAATTTCATTGTAAATGGATTTGGCAATAGTTGTTTTGCCTATGCCCCCCATTCCCCATATCCCTACCATCACAACGTCTTCAGGTTGATGGTCTTGGAGTATTGTGATCACTTCTTTAACGCAATCATCCACTCCTACTAGATGGTCAGCCACAAACAAGTCTTTCTTATCCAATATATCACAAACATTCTCAACAACTTCTTTCACAATTTCACCCTGATCCCTAAGAATCATGTGAGCATAATAAGAAATGAGCATTGTATATATAAACACGTATATTGCAAATAAAGGAAGTCAGTGTTTTGAAAGCTACATGTGTTTGGAGAAGATTGGAGACATTATGAATAAACTATAGATCAAAGAGACAAGACCGAGTAAGTGGTGGGGATAATAAGGGAAAATATTTTAAAACATTCATCACTTAACTGCAAGACAAACATTCAGTTCATAATTTATATGATTTAGAATGAGGAAGGGAAAGAGAGAAGGGAAAGGGCAAGAGATAGAATCATGTATAGAAGCATGAGAAATAGGGCTCTTGCCCCGTTCTTTACCCAAAAAAAAAGTACAAAAGGAAATATGAGAGAAGACAATTTAAACTTGTGATGATTTCATGAATCAATGATAAGGCATACAAATAAGGGGTTTTCGGGTGTGTTTATAGAGCTCCAAACCTATCCTTAAATAAGTAAAACAAATTTCACTTCTTTGATATAAAATAATATGAAAAGTTCACATTTATTAATGACAATGCATATATCATGTTCTTTGTTGATTTTTAAAATAAGCCATGCATGATAACAAGAAGAGTAAACTAGCTCTAATTATCCCCAATATGAGGTTGGATAAAATAGTCAATGAAATTGTGAGCATACAATACATGTGCTATGTTATACTTGAAAATTTTACAATATCTATCTTTTAAAACTGTGCCTACAGTTGGAGACATTATGAATAAACTATAGATCAAAGTGACAAGACCGAGTAAGTGGCGGGGATAATAAGGGAAAATATTTTAAAACATTCATCAATTAACTGCAAGACAAACATTTAGTTCATAATTTATATGAATTTATATGATTTAGAATGAAGAAGGGAAAGGGGGAGAGATAGAATCAGGTATAGAAGCATGGAGAAATAGGGCTCTTGCCCCGTTCTTTACCCCAAAAAAAAGTACAAAAGGAAATATGAGAGAAGACAATTTAAACTTGTGATAATTTCATGAATCAATGATAAGACATACGAATAAGGGGTTTTCGGGTGTGTTTATAGAGCCCTAAACCTATCCTTAAGTAAGTAAAACAAATTTTAATTCTTTGATATAAAGTAATCTAAAGAGATCACATTTATTAATGATAATGCATATACCATGTGCTTAGTTGATTTTTAAAATAAGCCATGCATGAAAATGAGAGGAGTATACTAGCCCTAATTATATATTTTCTAGCCCAGTGTGAGGTTTGATAAAATATTCAAGCAAATTGTGAGCATCCAATACATGTGCTACATTAGACTTGAAAATTTTACAATATCTATCTTTTAAAAATGTGCTTACAGCAGGCTATGGAACAACCAAAAGTGAGTCATGTTCTAAATATTGTTGAAAGTGATATTTCAAGTATTCTAAATAATATACATCTACGTACATGTTGACACACATCAAGTATCTCAATCAAAATCAAAGAAAGATCAAAAAGATCACTTGGAACCTATTACAACGATCTTTACAATGCCCCCTACCTCCACAAGGGCTATACCCTCCAGTTGGAAACTTTTTGGTAGTGAAGTTCTTTGTATAAGATTGTCAAATGCTTCTCCAAAATTATAGATTTAATTATGAATTTTTGATGGATCCACGTTGTAAAACATAGGAAGAACCACGTGATCATTTGATTTATGAAGCTCCATGATTATTGACAATTCCTCCAAACACCATTTAGATCCAACATATTCCCTAGATAAGATGACGATTGAGATTTTTTAACTTCCAATTGCTTGCAATAGTTCCATTTGGATATGATCTCCTATATCAACATTATCTTTGAAAACAACAATGCCAGCATTACATAAAGCTAAATAGAGATGTGAAGAAAAAGTTGTCCGAGTGTCTTTTCCTCTAAAACTCTAGAACACTTCATACCCACAAGCTGAATGTTACATTTCAAAAATACAAAATATCAATAAATGAACATTTATATGATTTACGATATAAACATTTGTATGATTTAAGATTATAACATGTCATAAATATTAAGGATAATAATATTAATTATCACTACTACATGCATGTTTGGTAATGCCTACACAAGGTACATGCATCCTCACAAAATTAACCATAACCTACCTCGATGTAGAAGCTCGTTTCGTGAACTTTCACACATTATTAGTCTTCCAATGAGCTGCAACAAATTATGCATTCTAACTTTGTTGTTGATGTCGATGGTTAAAAGGCTTCAACCCACTAAGACTCTTATTCCAGTGCCAACATTACATCCACAGGCTTCGAACTTTTGGATCACATCATGCACGTCCTCCCCAATATAAAATAGAATTATATTTAGAAATATTTCCTTTTCATCACCCTCCAAAGAGTCATAGCTAAGCTTTAGACTGCTGTATATAAGACTATCGAGAACTGTGCTTAGTTTCATCCATGCTCATTCCCATTCTCCTGGTGAGATCCCACGCATAACAGAGCCAAGGATTGAAAGAGCTAGTGGGAGTCCCTCAGCATAAGCAACCATTCTTCTGTAAAATTCCATGAATTCTCCCCCAGGACTTCCTTCTTTAACTATGTTTCTATTGAAATGTTCAAGAAACTCTTCGTCGCTCAAAAGTTTCACGCCATATACGTGATTCACTTTAAAGGCCATAAGTGGACGTGAATCTCTAGTTGTAATGATCACTCTACTCCCTTTACCAAACCGGTCAGGAGGGCCACATAAATCATGTAGTTGCTCCAAGTGACTCGCATCATCAACCACAAGAAGCACCTTGTTCTTCCCGGCTCTTTCCCAAAGTTCCTCGACATTTGAAAGAAAGTAAGTATTCTCGAAGTCATAATGAATGTGGTAAAAAATGGGTCTGGCAAGAGTTGTTTTGCCACTACCCCCCGTTCCCCATATCCCTACGAAGACAACACCTTTTGATGTATGCTGCTGAAGCATTGTAATCACGTTTTGAACTTGTGAACTCACTCCAGCTAAGCCACCTGTGGCAATCAGGCCTTTCGTGTTCAATGTATAATTAGCACTCTTGACAATATTCTGGATATACTCTTGAATACCCTTACATTCATTACTGTGAATTATAAAGAAAGAATAACAGAAAAGGGAGCATTATTGATTAATCAAGCATATATGACTTTGAATAATGCAGAATAATGGTATAAGAGAAGCACATGTATGTCCATCAAGAAATTAATTTTAACATCGTGACATCTTCACAGATTTAAAATAACATTCACAAAATCATAGATCCATGTTAATTAAATTACATAAATTAAGATTCCATTACGTGCCACTCTGTTCCTATATATGTAAGTTACCTGTAGGGTAATTAATGTTTCTATTTAATTTCTATTAAAAACAGAGAGAGAATAGAGTGATTTGTAAATGTGTAGAGAGACAAATATTTTAATAAGAGATAACGTGAAAAATTTTATCAAATTAATACATTCTTTAGAATGCAAGAATAAAGTACACATAACTTACAAGAGTGGAGTGGTGACTGTAAAATATTAGCAAAAATGAAAATAAATAAAATGTAAGATTCTAGATAACTAATTGAAAAAAAAATAAAAAAATTAGTTAAATTTGTTATTTATTAAAAAAAATGTATGTTAGTTCGTATTCATTTCAATTATTTACAGTGAAAATTACCCCTTATTAAAAAACCTTTTAATATATATACAATTAACAAGGAGAGTTTAGAAAAACAATATAAATTTTGTAAATGTAATAACTTGAAACCTTACATTTAATTAAAATACATTCTTCTACTAGCTCTTTTATTTAGAATAAGATCACATTTGTGTGTGTGTGTGTGTGTGTGATTATACGTTATATACACTACAAAAAAAAGTGCTTTTGTAGCGGTTATTTTTTGTCGTTGTAGCGGTTATTAACCGCTGCAGGAAATATTGTAGCGGTTTACAAACCGCTGCAAAACTCAACGTGGCA
The DNA here is from genome assembly GCA_006871305.1 of Vachellia collinsii. Lineage (NCBI taxonomy): Eukaryota > Viridiplantae > Streptophyta > Magnoliopsida > Fabales > Fabaceae > Vachellia > Vachellia collinsii. Next base: position 291 of record QFDD01002128.1, on the reverse strand, counting down.
ACAGGTTTAGTGGCGGTTATCGTGAACCGATGCGCATACAAATACAACCGCTACTAACTTTGTAGCGTTTATTAACCGCTACAAAATGAAACGGTGCAGAATTTGTAGCGGAACTAAAACCGCTACTAAAATGTAATAAGAGAAAAAGGGAAAAAATATTGCAGTGCTCAACAAACCGCTACTAAAAGTAGAACAGTGCAAAACATTGCAGCGGTTTTATAACCGCTACTATTTATTGCGCCAAAATTTTAAAAATCCCGCCAAAAGTTTGCAGCGGTTTAAAAACCGCTA
>QFDD01002127.1:0-28028 GCA_006871305.1 Vachellia collinsii | reverse complement strand
TTATGTGGTTTTTCTCAAGTGCCAATCGTTACAAACTTGAGAGGGTTTCATAAATACCCGGAAAGTTTATGGGGTTCACAAGTACCCACCGTTACAAACTTGAAAGAGCCTGTGTATGTATTACATGGAATATGTGGCTGTAATGGTTTTCCAAGTACCTGGTTAAACTTGGATGATATAGTGAATTGTAAATCTCAGAAGAGTCTGAGGACTGGACGTAGGTCAGAGAGGACCGAACCAGGATAAATCTCTGTGTGCTTATCTTTCTTTCATCTTCACTAATTTCTAATGATTCCATTCTTACTCTATCCAATATCATTATCTATGTTTTATCAACTTATGATTTGGATATTTTGATTAATCAAGGTTTGAAAAGAAAATTTTTGAAACACCCAATTCACCCCCCCTCTTGGGTGTCGGCCATTCTAACAGTTACTGAATTTATCTATTATATTTATCCTGATAGAATATTTATCCTGAATTTATCACAGGAGAAGGGTTGTGCTCCTGAGACACAATGGGCCAGAGTTTCTGTACGAAGGTTCAAGGAGTCTATGTCACTGTGGGGAGGTTGCTCCTCTATGGACCTCATGGACCAACATTAACCCAGGGAGGAGGTTTTATGGTTGCAGGAATTATCAAGAGGTAGGTGCATTTTTTTTTTTTGAATCAATGGATGAAGGCAGTTTTTGTATATATTTTTGTTGGTATGTTATGCATTTGGTGAAAAAATTTTCAGGGTCGGGGCTGTGGTTTTTTTCAATGGCATGATGATGAAATGGGTTTGAGAGCAATAGAGGTTATTAATGAGTTAGTTGGCCATGTGGATAGACTGTATGATGAGAATAGGATGCAGAGCAGAGATGATAGGAAAGATGGAGTGGTTGTTGAGTCAGACATTGCTGGCATATATGTGGAGCTGAAGAGGAGTGAAAGGAGAATGAAGATTGCCTTATTTGCAATGCTGTTCACATGGCTTTTTATAATTGCAATTGTGTTTTGTTAAGTGATGCTGAAAGGCATTTTTATAGTTGCAATTTTAGTTAGTAGGATCTTTTTATAATGCTTTAGGGTTGTGGTGATGGTTTAATGTAGGATTATGTACTTTATTTATGGAAATGCTTGTTGTAATCATATGTCATATACATGTTTACCACTTCATTCTCGTATTGGTTGCCCACTTCACTTACCCAGATACAAAAGAATGAGAAATAAACAAGTGAAAGTATATAATTCAGAAGAATCATAATGAAGTCAGGATAGTTTGATCCATATTTATGAGTATTTTCAAGATTTTTAGGCTAAATTGGGTGGAATAAAAAATTTAAACAAATTAAATAAAGAAATTAAAAGTAAATTATTGTTGAAAACAATATAATTCATTCGATTGAGTAAATAGATCCATTCGAATGATAGGCATCTCCACTTCGTGTGAAGGTGAGAAATGCATTCTGATGTCTCTTCATTTGAATGCAGATAACGCTCATTCGAATGAATCTCACATTCTCAACCCATTCGGATAAAGTTACCTGTAGTGGACGAAGTTACTTTCCTCATTCGAATGAAATTTACTGTCATTCAAATGAACGCGTCGCTTTTTCGAAATTTTTTGGGAAATGAATTCGAATGAAAATAAAACTCATTCGAATGGATGTCTCATTCTCAACGCATCCGGATGAACCCTAGAGATGAGTGGACGAAGGTACCTATTTCATTCGAATGAGATTTAGGTGTCATTCGAATGAACGCATCACTTGTGCCTATTTTTGTCATTCACTCGAAAGATAATATTACACATTCGAATGAATATCACATTGTCAACGTCTGCAGATATGGGACGAACTTGTCTCATTCGAATGAAATTTTGGTTTCATTCAAATGAAAGCCCAACTTTTTTTCAAATTTTTTGGGAAATTAATTCGAATGAGCTTAAAACGCATTCGAATGAACTTCATATTCTCAACGCATCTGGATGAAGTCTGGAGATGAGTCGACGAAGTTACCTGTCTAATTCGAATGAGGTTTTTTTTCCAATTTTTTGGGAAGTTCATTCGAATGAGCATGTGACCTCATTCGAATTAGTCATCGGCATTACAATGACAGGCTTTTTTCAAAGCATTTTTTGACCTCATTCGAATGTGTCCTGTATCCCATTCGAATGCGATATTACTGTAACGGGTATATCCTCTGACATGATTTCCCATTCCGATGAAGCCATCCGATGCACAACTGGGCAGTTACTCTCAACGGCTACTTCTTATATAAATGCACTCATTATTGCCTCAAACCGTTATTCGTCTAACTCAATCTCATTCGACCATCTGCGTTCTGAAATCCGAAACCCTCATTTCTTCCATCTACGTTGATGTCACAAAAAATGGCCAGAGTGAAGTTGCCCGATGAGCCCTCTGTCACTGAAACTCCAAGCAAACAGACTAGATCGAAGAAGTATCAGCCTAAAGTTCTAGAGGATGTTCCTCCTCTGCAAAAACCACTCAAAATCTCAGAACCTGTTCAACCCCAAACAAAGAAGAAAGTTGTGCCCAAAGGAAAGGGTAAGAAAGTCATTATTGCTTCTCCTCAACACTCATCTGATGATGATGGTGCAGAGTTTATCATCAAGCAAAGGGACAAGAAAGAAGTAGAAGCCGAAAATGTTGTGCTCCAAACTTTGAAACTCTCCAAGAAGGAACAACATGGTCAGAAGAAAGCTGCTGCCAAAATTCCTCCTAGACCAGCAAGAGGAACCAGTGAGAAAGGAGAGGAATCTTCTGAGGTCCCTCCTGATTCAAAGCCCTCCGATGCAACAGAAGAAGAAATGACTCCTCCAGCAAGGTATGTGACTAGTCCAATTAATCCTGCTGACAAAAAGAGATTTGCTTCTTACTTTGCTAAACGGAAAATCTGTCTTGTCATATACATTGACATAGAATATTTGAAAAATGAGTTGAAATGGGATCTCAATGAATTCCTAGCGCAGTATAAACCATGGATTGAAAATCATCTTTCTTTTAGTCCAAGATTAGTGAAGGAATTTTATTGCAATTTGAAGCCTTTAGAAGTTGTGGATAATGAAGGTGAAGTTTTGGAACAAAGGTTGGAGACCTCGGTAAGGGGAAAAAAATTTGAGATTTCTGCCACTAAAATTAATGAGTGGCTTGAAATAGCCAATCCTCCTGATGATGGCTTTGTGGATAGATCAACTACAGAAACATTGGCAGTGTTAAAACCTGGAGGGGATCCAAGTGGATTGAATTTTAAACCAAGCTCCATGGCTGAGCAAAATAGAATTCTTTGGTATATTTATACAAGAGCCATTGTGAATAAAGGCAATAATTTCACAAGCTTCACTCGCAGGGATTATGGTATGTTTGCCTCTTTTGCTGCAAAAGATGTTAGGAACTTGGGGGTTATGATTCTCAATGAACTTAGTCTTTTTAGGACAAATGTCATTAGTTCACTATCTCTGCCTTTTCCTCATCTGATATCCTTATTTCTTAAGTGCAATCAAATATGGTATCTGGAACCATCTGAGAAAGTAGTTAGAGTTCCTCAATTTGGAAGAACTCAGATAACAAAGATGGGTATTGCTGTGCCTCAAAGAGAGGGAGAAGTAGAGGAGAAGGTTCAAAAAAAAAGGAAGAGAACTGAAGCAATGGATGAAGTTCAATCAACTAGAGCACCTACTCCTGAACCTCATCCTTCACTTGAGCAGATGATAAAAAATGTTGTCCATGAAGCACTAGGCACTATTCTCTCTTCCCATTTGCACATGATGGAACAGCAGAGGAAGCAGCTTGAAGGCATCTTTAAGTTGATGGATGCTGGGACAACAGCCATGATGGAAATGTTGAAGACTCAGATTGAGAAGACTGAGAACTTATCTGATTGACTAAAGGCTTTTGAAGCTCTCATAGCAATCCCTCATCCCTCTCCTCAACCATCACCTTCTTCTCAACCTACTCAACCTACTTCTAAGCATATTGACCTTGATCGTGCACCCCATCCTTTCACTCATGTAGCACCAAAACTACCTTCACCAGTTGTCTCTTCAGGTTATCCATCTCCTGCTCACATATCCCAACCATCTTCTCCAGGACCACCATGTAGTTCAACAATTGCCATTCCTACTACTGAGACAATCCCTCAGCCTACACAACCAAGTCAACCCACTTCTGAACCTCAGGACCTTGATGTTGACACAGTCCCTCAACCTGACATTATCATTGATCAAGTCCTGACATGTCTTGCTCAAGAATCCTCAACTATACCTCCTCCTCCACCTGAACCTCAGGACCTTCATCTTGTTGACCCTCCTCTTCAATCTGATGTTGTACCATCTTCATCCACCCTTCAAGATGAGGGCAAAAAGGAGCAGGAAAGCGAGAAGGCAGAAGAAAAGTAGTTGTTTTAATTGCTTGTTTATGTCATTTTGGATTCTGATAAAACAATCTGTCATATTTGCATTTTGTGTCTTCTTTTTTCATTTGTACTGATGTATCATGTTTCATGATATAAGAAAATGCTAAATGTAGTTTTCATTTGTACTGATGTACCAAGTCCTTTTAAACTACTACACTGATAAATACTGATGAATTTTTCAAACTGTGTCAGATAAATTTACTTCAAATGCATTTGTCATCTGTCTAATTGCATGGAGGTTTTGTCATAATAAAAAAGGGGGAAAATGTTGTATTCCATAGTTTCATAAGCGAACATTTAACAATGGAAGAAAGTAGGGATGAATCAGAATCTCAAAATTTCAGATTGACATATCGCATTCGAATAAGTTACTTATTCATTCGAATGAACTGTTTTTTTACCTATTTACAAAGGATACTATGTAACCTCATTCGATTGATTATATTTCCATTCGAATAATTTTTAGAGTTTTGTTATGAAAATCATGTAAAACCATTCGAATGATAGTAAATTTCATTCGGATGAAATTTTCATTTCCACCCCATCCGAATGAAGTTTGATGATGAGTAATGAAAGTGATATCTACCACTCGAATGAACAGAATTTACATTCAAATGATTCTCTAACCTTACAAAGAAAGAATTACACTTTCATGATATCATTCAAGAACTCATTCGAATGGTTCCTGCTTCGCATTCGGATGCATTTCACATTTTCATGTCATTTGAATGCAGGTTAAATACTCATTTTTTGCAAAGCAAATATAGTTCATCCTAATGAGCTAAACCGCATTCGAATGAGATAAGTAACTTGCCAGCACTCATCTCTAGGCGTTCATTCGAATGAGATAAACCGCATTCAAATGAGACAGGTAACTTCATCCACTCATCTCCAGACTTCATCCGAATGCGTTGAGAATGTGAAGTTCATTCGAATGATGTTTACGTTTATTCGAATGCATTTCCCAAAAGGTGAGGAAAAATCCTGTCTTCCATTCGAATGAGATAAATTGCATTCGAATGAGCCAGGTAACTTGCCAGGACTCATCTCCACACTTCATCTGGATGCGTTGAGAATGTGAAGTTCATTTGAATGATGTTTACGTTCATTCGAATGAATTTCCAAAAGGTGAGGAAAAATCGTGTCTTCCATTCGAATGAGATAAATTGCATTCGAATGAGCCAGGTAACTTGCCAGGACTTATCTCCACACTTCATCCGAATGCGTTGAGAATGTGAAGTTCATTCAAATGATGTTTACGTTCATTCGAATGAATTTCCAAAAAGATGAGGAAAAATCATGTCTTCCATTCGAATGAGATAAATTGCATTCGAATGAGCCAGGTAACTTGCCAGGACTCATCTCCACACTTCATCCGGATGCGTTGAGAACGTGAAGTTCATTCGAATGATGTTTACGTTCATTCGAATGAATTTCCAAAAAGATGAGGGAAAATTGTGTCTTCCATTCGAATGAGATAAATTGCATTCGAATGAGCCAGGTAACTTGCCAGCACTCATCTCCAGACTTCATCCGGATGTGTTGAGAATGTGATTTACATTCGAATGATGTTTAAATTCATTCGAATGAATTTCCCATGTTGCAACTCTAAATCTCAGCATATTATTCGAATGGGAAATTCATTATTCAGATGGTAATGTATTAAGGCAGTTCATTCGAATGAGTAAGTTAATCATCCGAATGAGACGTGTCAACCTCTCACTGAATGCACTGTAGTCCTAACCTTCATATCATCAATAAAACATAAATTACAACCATATGAAACAGTCCAACTGATAAACAAGAACACAAGTATTTAGCTATTGTCTCAGGTATTTGTGTCAGGGAAAACTTTATTCATTACATTATCTTAGCAAAATCCTAAATGACATCCATTTGTTATCTTCTAAACTATCCATATGCCTTCCCCTAGCTCTACTTGGTCTTGATTTATGTCTACTTGATGAAGCAATGAACATCTTGTCTCTATGTGTAAGAAGAGAGGATGTGCTTATGGCATGTTGTCCGTTCCACTGAAGGCCTGGAGGTGTGAATGGCAAATCAGAAGGCTCAGAAACAGTTGATCTGTCACCTTGATACCGTATAACTCGAGAGCTAGTGTGGGTAGAACTACCAGACATACTCCTTGTCCTCATGTGACGCTCATTTGGAATTGGGAATCTAGTCTCAATGTCAGCATGTTGGGCCATGTACTCCTGAGTTGTCCCCTCATTAATCACAACCTAAGAGGTCATACCAGGCTAGAAAACAATATGATTAAGTAGTGTAAATTCAAAGAAAAAAACTTAGAATGAGTTGGTGGTAGACATACATTATAAACTATTCGTCCAGAGTTTGGATCAATATGAACTCCCATTCCAGTCTCGACTCGACTTCTGTAAAATGCTCGTCCACCTCGTGGTCTTGATGAGGCTTGGGATTGTTGAGTTGACACCTGTGATGATGGAGTCGCACTGTTCTGGTTGTCACTAGATGCACTCTATGGTCTCTGTAATATGCAAGTACAAAGCTCAGTTGAATACTACAGATAAAAAATGAAACACAACAACGAATTAAATTGTACAGACAAAGCTCACATCTTTGCATGTAGCCCTGTTGTGACCCTGTTTATGACAGATTGAACATTTTCCAGTGGACCCCCGTTTGGACAACTTTTTTGGTGGTGCTGGAGGCAACTCTGAGGAAGGTTCACAACGATGTTGTGGAAGTTGCTCTCGCCCCTTCTTCCGCCTGGCATGCTCCTCACTCCGTATCCTCTTTTTAATAGGTCTACCAGGTAGTTTACATAGAGCTGGTGGTGCCATTGGCTTGAACCTATGAATACCTCAGAAAGCTTTCCCTCTAACAGGTTGAAACTTAAGTCTGTAGCTACTCATATATGCATCTTTATGGTAGAAAGGGGAAATTTGTGTGTCTAGATCTATTTTGGCATGATAAAGTGCACAAATTGCATGTTGACAAGGTATACCAGTTAAGTCCCAAATCCTACAAGTGCACTGTTTTCTTCTTATGAATACAGTGTGTCTATCATCCCCTTCACTCACCTCATATCCATCATCACCATTAAACAACACCCTACACCCAATGGACAAATTCTTATTATCATCAAACAATGCCACACACTTTGGGCTAAAGTTACCTCTCCACCTACTGACATTTCTATTAACCTCAGCCCACACTAGTACAAAAAGTGCTTTTTAAACAACATAAAAAAGACTTTTTAGACCCCATAAATATACGGTTTAAATAAGATCAGTTTAAAAAGTAGGTACCTTTTAGACCGCATGTTGATGCGGTTTAAAAATGAGACTTTTTAAACCGCATGCTCACCATGCGGTCTAAAAGTGTCACCTTACACTTTTAGACCGCATGTAAGCATGCGGTCTAAAAAGTGAACTTCTTAAAAAAAATGAACACCTTTTCTCATCATTCCCATTTCCGTCTTCTCCTACCCATTTCACAATTCCAGAGTTCTAATTCAACTCTAACAATAAAAGATCAGACAAGAAAACAATAACAATACCACAAGATTGAACAACACAAGAGCAACAAAATGAGTGAAGGCTGAATTGCACAACCCAACTGGGTCTCCAACCTTCATTAGCATGAAAATACTAACAACACAAGAGCAACAATAAGAAATCCCAAAAAGAATGAAGGCCACTTCCAGAAAGTTACAATATTTCATCGACCATAAGATTGAACAACACAAGAGAAACAAAATTAATAATGCTCATGTAATAAATAGATTCCCTGTATCTCTTCACGGCCTCACCAACACTAAGAGACAAACACCGATAGCTAGTCCCACCTGGATGTCAACTCTTTTGATCTCCATGTTCGCTGTTTTTATTTCTGTCTACATCGCTGGAAGGTTCTTTTCCTATTCTTCTTCTTTCGCAGTTCTTCATCGTTTTCAGGTTTTCTCATGGCGGTGAGGTCTCAGCCAACGGTAACTGCCCCTTTACGACTTCTCAAAAGGTAATATACGGTGAAATTGACGAGTGGGATCTGAGGAAGCACACAGTAAAGAGGTTCTTGAAAGCATTGATGATGTGAGGAATAACTTGAAGGGCAAAAAAAAGAATGAGAGGAATAACCTGGATCTGCAACTTTCCAGGAGAGAGAAAGCATTGACGATGCGATTCAGCACATGTTCTTGCCTGATCTGAGGAATTGGTAGGGTGTACTCACCATATTTGTGACTTTCTCGGAGGTGTGTTCACCAGATCTGAGGAATGGTTGGGGTTTATCCTTTAATTCGGCCATTGATGAGCTTGTTCACCTTTGAGTTGCAAAGTTTGAAATGATAGGCCAGTCACTTAACTGATGCCCTAGGGTTCTTATATATTCTAGAGCACCTGTGTTCGAATTGCAAAGTTTTAATCTGTAACCCAGGGTTGGACCCATCTTGTGATGCATACAGTACAAAAGGGCAACCTTTCTGACATATACCTTAACCCTAAAAGGCTCGCTTTTAATGAGCTTCAACTGCACTCCAGTAGTAATGGCATACCTATCTATGTTTGAAACCAAGTCCTTCTTATCTTTATATGTCATACCCAACATAAAAAAGCCCTCTCCTGTAGGCCCACTTTGCTCGTCTTGGACTCTCACCTCAGGTGTGAGCCTATTCTTGTCTTCAACGTCCAATTCACACTCATCCTCCACAACCATCTCACTGTCACCATCACTACCCCCATCACCATCGTCTACTTGGAGCTCTTTATCTTTGGGGTTGAATAAGCTATCATCACTATCGTCAATATGATAGGTTTTTTCACTCCCATTCTCAGAGGCATTGTCAGTTTCACTCTCACAGCTATTTACACTTTTATTATCTGAGCATCCATCATCACTTTCACTCAGCACCAACCCATCATTTTCCCCATTGTCATGACTTAAATGCCCATACTTGGCTTGAAGCTCCTTTTTCTCCTTGGCACGAAGTCCCTTTGTCACCTTCCTCAAACCTCTTACTTCGTCTAATAACCGTTCTAATCGAGCTTTCCTCACTTCCCATCCATCTTTCTCATCTCTATCATAATTGTTTTCCACATCCTTGTCACCACCTTCATTAACATTTACTTCACCATCGATATCCCACACCTCATTGGGACCACCATTTCGATCACGTTCCCGACCAAACTTGGGACCACCTGGTTCCATCTCACTATAACACTAACAATATTGAATAAACAAACATTATTTTAGCAAAAAAGGTTATTACGTTATTTGACTCCCTCAATGACAAAAAAAACAAACAAATCCCGAAGACAATCTGCTTACCGAGGACATAAAGCTATGAAAGGTAGATTCCATACCTGATCCTCGAGGACGAATATCTGTAGGTCAACGTGATTCAGAGTTCACATGTGCCTCGCTTCGCTTTCTTCGTCAACCCACTAACCCTAACTTCGCTCTCACTTCCACTGCACACCGACAGTTTTTGTTCACTGTTAATGTTAAAGGGCTTTTATTCTTACTTTGCCACCTCAACGCCACACACACCCATTTCCGTGCCACGTCTCATGCCACCAAGCAATGAATTCTGCCACCGTGTCATCTTAACAGAGATCGTTAACTGACCGTTAATCCAGGGCGACATTGCACCGCTTTTGACACTTCCAGGGCGACATTGCCCCTAAAAAAAATTCCGCACATCAGATGCCACTCGCTGGTTACTTCCAGGGCGATTTTGCCCTTTAACCCTTTATTGTTTTTCATATTTCTTAACAACTAAAGTGAGATCTCCGCATTGGCAAAAAAAAAAGTGAGATCTCTGCAGCATTCCACCAAATTACACAATGTACGATGAAAATGATAATTTATGAAGTTAAAGCTTAACTGTGTGTTTGGCAATTATTATTTTGATTCAAACCATGATTCCTCAAATAGACTTGACAAACTCCATGACTTTTCATCTTAAAAATTTTAATTTTATATGAGTTACATAAACACTTTTAAATTTTTCACAATATATTTTGGCAATAAAATCATGGTTTCGTGCTAAAAATCATGGTTTTCAGAAGCTATTTTTTTCTTACTTTTTCAGAAGCTATTCCCCAAAGTACCCATTTAAATTAATGGTAAAAGCCAATTTTCAAATGTGGTTTATGATTTACGAGATAAGTATGTGAAATGAGTTTTGTTTTGATTTATGTAAATTGTTAGAATATGATTTGACCAAAGGGAGGTGAATTGGTCTAAAAAAAATTTAACTCAACTTTAGAATTAAATAAGGGAGTTGAGAAGGATAGATACAGAGATTTATACTGGTTCAGTCCTCTTAGCCTACGTCCAGTTCTCATATTCCTCTGAGCTTTCCAAACACTAATATCAATATACCGCCTCTTTACAAGCAGAAGAGAAATTCTCCCCCTCTCTAACTCAGTAAAGCAATAGGACACTCCCTTTTTTCTTCGTGATTTTACTAACCCACTCAAGACTTTCAAATCTTGAGTTACACTTAAAAAAAATCACAAATTTGAATAAGAATATTCTCTCAAAAGAATTAAATGCTAAACACTGAAGTTTTAATGACGGAGAGAGTAAAACAGAGGAAGAAGATGAACAAAAACTAAATGCAATTTCTTAGTAGGTATGTTCTATCTCTTCTTGTCTTGAATGCACTTTTATTTATAGTTGAGCAGCAATAAATACCCGTTAGAAAGAGCTTTGTTTTCGTTACTCTCAACTTCATTGTTCAACGTTGTGTATTGAATGCTTCTGACACATGGTATGGCCATGTCCTGAGTTTTTATTCGTTGAGTGCATTCCGGTGAAGTAATCAGAAGACCTATTCCCTGTTATTAAGTAGGAAAATTAAGCATTTATGTATGCAGAAAGAATTCAAATAAATGAAGCATAAAAGAGGAAATACTGTGAATAAAGATGAATTCCTGACAAACTGAGATACTGTCAGTAAAAGCAAGTACTCGAGTATTGTTTGAAAAACAGGCCAGTGAAATCTTATTAATTTGAAGAGTACTCAAGTTTTAATAATAATACTCAAGTGTTCACAATACTTTTAAAGTATACTCAAGTTCTAAAAGAAGTATCGCTATAATATAAAAACACTTTTGTTGATTACTCAAGTGTTGAAGGCAAAATTAGAAAGTGCTGACAGTACTCGAGTTTTGCTAGTGATACTTGAGTATTTGTGAGGTAATTTGTTGTCAATATTTTCAATGGTTCTTGAGTATATACAAAAGTGTTGTTACTACTCGAGTATTGGGAATGAAACTCGAGTTTTAATGAGTTTTTCTCAAGATAATTGCTTGCTTGACTCTCAATACTCGAGTTCTGTGAACCCATACTCGAGTATTGCGAGTTCCTGAAAAATTAAAGCAAGTACTTCCTTTGATTCTCAGGTATTCTTTGAAGTATAAAGTTCAGAAAGAAAGTTTTGAGCTCGATACTTGAGTATTGTTTTATAATACACGAGTATTATCAACACTCTTATAAGTACTCGAGTTTCTAGAGAAAGTATTGAAGTTCAAAAGCATTGTTGCAACTCGATACTCGAGTATTGTTGAGCAGTACTCGAGTATTGAAAACACTTTCATGAGTACTCGAGTGCTCTTGAAAGTGTTATGTTTTAAAATTAATTTTACCCCACGATACTCGAGTATTAAAACTTAATACTCAAGTGTTTGTCAATACTTTCACTAATACTCGAGTTCCATTAAAAGTGTTGAGTTTTGGAAATTAATTTTGTTCAATGATACTCGAGTATTGACAACACTTCCTCTGTAACTTGAGTGCTGTTGAAAGTGTTGGGTTTGGAAAGCCACGATACTCGAGTATTGACAACACTTCCTCTGTAACTCAAGTGTTGTTGAAAGTGTTGAGTTTGGAAAGCCATTTTAAACACTAATAATCGAGTATTCGAAATTCATACTTGAGCAGCCATTTTAAGAGAAAAATCATTTTCAATAAATGTCCTACAAAAACATTTGTTCTCATCAAAACCATATTTCAACATAAACGTGACTTTTTAAAATTAATACAAACATATCTAAAAATCTATTCTCTAAAATCATCTTTTTAATTTTTTTTCCTCCAAGAACTTTAGCTAATCCAAACATAGGTCAAGTTGGATTCACATGTGATGCTACCAAAATTTAATTATGCACCTCAAATGTACGGATTGCGAAAATAGTATGTGGTATATAGAGGTCAATCCCACAGAGACTTAATTTAATAGGTAAATGGCACTATAAATCTGAATTTTGTTTAACTTGAGTAATTCAAAATAAGAATAATAAAAATATAAATTAAAACTATTATTCCTTAAGTAGTTATTCAAGAGGTATTAATGAGAACAATTTCACTCTAATACAATTTTATGAATCCAATAGGTACAATCTTATCCTTCGGGCAAATTAGAATAAATTCTAATATCGTATTACTTAGTTTAAAGGTTCAATTAAGATCCCTCTCCTAAAGCTAATCTAAATTCTCCATATTCATACTAAATGTTGATCAGACACTAAACAGATAATAAAATTTAAATTGAATAAATAAAATTATAATTAAATATAAATATGCTCAAATTTTTAAATAAGTGTATGGCTACTATAGATCTAAAGGATATTATCCACACATGACTTTAATCAAATACATAATAATAATAATAATGATGATGATGATGATAGTGATGATACTCAGATTCAAGAAAAGACTCAAAGAGCAAAGAAGATTAAGAGTATGTTTGAGAATAGTTTTTTTAAGTGATTTTATACAATCTAAGGGTTTGTTTGTCAATCAATTCTCAAAATCACTTTCACGTAAGCCGAGACAAAACTCTCTCACATACATACCTCGGATTCTGTGAAACCAAGGTTTGAAACCTAGGTTTTGTTACTTCCCAAACAAACCCTAAGATAAGTATATGAGAGAAGTTTTATCTCCACAAGACGCTCTCCTTTGCTCTTTCCCTTCCTGATGCTGTCCTCTCCTCACAATTATCTCTTCCTATGTGCGCCTTCTCTCTCCTCCTTGCTTCCCCCCCTTCTCTGACTTCCTTGTCTTACGCGTGGAGAAATTCTTGCGTGAACCCGGAGTGTATATAATCTGTGGTCTGACTGATAGAAATCCAACAACTGTTCCATGGGTCCCACAAACTCTTCTCTCTCCCATATTCCCCTGCATCCAGCCGCCTCCCTCCCAAATTCTCTCTCCCCCCTCAGCTTTTCATACACACCCCTTTCCAATTATATCCCTCCTTATTTTTACATTCATTTTCTCAATCTTTCCATCTTTATTGAAAAAAAACTTTTTATGAATATTAAAAATGATATTGTTTTAATATTTTAATACATTATTTCAAATAATTTATTTTAAAAAATTTATAATAGATACATTAAATTTTGGAAAAATTTTAGGAAAAGAGCCTTGAAACTGTGTAAAACAAAATTTATTTTAAATTATTATTTTAAAATTTTAAAAAATTTATTTATTTTAAAAAATTTATTTTAAAATTTTTTTAATCTTTCCTTCTCTTTTGAGTATTGATTTCCATCATTTTCTCTCTCTTTCACTTTCTAAAATAATAAGAAGATAACAAAATAATAACATAAAAAGAAACAAAATAAAACAAAATCAAAATTTCTAAAAACTTTAAATTATTATTATTTGCTTTGATTTAATGAATCCATTAGATAATGCAAAATTCAATACATTTATTATTTTAAATTCGAAATCTTTTAAAATTATATTGATAACTCTATCCAAAATAGATTTTAAAAATATTAAAAATTGGAAAGTTATCAACATGTGCGAGGACGATGAGGCCAAAAGATCTGGATGAATTATCAACTCAAGTTGGCCTAAATAGCATAACTTTATCAGGTGAACAAGTAGTTGAGAGTTTGATTCCCAATCCTTATACTTTTACATGCAATAACTTAACAGGAAAGGGTCTACGTCTTATCTTTTTCCTAAAAAGAGTTATACTTTTTCTAGAAGAGAGGAGTCATATTGTATGTATCAACACTTTTTTTGGTTGGCCAACAATGAATTTGGACGAAGGATGGAAGTAGTGGTTCCTGAAAAACATTCCGCATCATTACACGCCTGCACGACAAAAAGTTAAAGCTGAGTGCCTTGGCCCAAGCACTATCTTGTGTTCCGCTTCCGCACATGTTACAAGACAAGGCAAAGAAGATACAGACAAAAGCGAATTAAAGGTCGTAGGAACTCAGATCATTTAGAAACAATTAATACCCTATTGGTTACTAGGGCTGTGATTTAATATTCACTAGATTGAGATAAAATTTAATTTTTTTATTTATATTATAAACTGTAAAGTAAGCTAAAACAGGTTTTTATCACTAATTTAAACGAGTACTGCATAGTTTTTAATTAAGTTTTGGTGTGAATGTATTTATACATGTCGTACATATATTGAAAGGTATGTAGACTGTAAATTGTGCGTAGATAATGCGCGCATATATATATATAAGGCATGTAGATATTGTACTATGTATACTCTGATTATTGTGGTGTACTTTCATGTTACATTGTCTTGTTTATAATTTTTTTTCCTATATAATAGTTTGTGTGTGTAGGAAATCAAGGGGATATATCGAAAACAAATGACTCAATTATCTATCAAATAATTGATGGTTGTTATGAACAATTGTCAAGTATGTTAACAATACTTGACGGCTATTTAAGAATACCTGTCAATCATTTACATCAGCATAACTCACAATGACAGTAACAAGCCTCAATACATGACACCATGTGGCATTTGTTCAGAGAATATGTAATGCCTCCACATAATTCTTAACCGTTTAGTGTAGTAAAAAGATAGCCGTTGAGTATGGACTTCATCGTAGCAGTGAAGTCTAATTTCTCTTGTCAGCTAATGTTACTTCTTGTTTCTGATAAAAAAGTTGTTATCTCATGTCTTTAATATAAAATTCATTTTGTACTGTAAAAATAAGAGCTTTTTACACACACTGTACAAGTTATATTTTTATTTATGTAAGCGTTGTCGATTATATGTTGAATACGTTGGCAAAACAATGGTATGTTTATTTGATGTCGACAAGCCATTATGTCGTTTACCTTGCTAATTATATTGTTATTTTATTTTTGCAACATTTGTGCTTTTTCTTCAACAAAATTTACGGATAGGAATTTCATCCATCAACCTCAATATCATATTGAGTCCATGCTTTTTATAATTTTATGCCCCATGCTATAATATTGTATTCTTGTGTACAATATGAAAATCATTATATATATATAATACTTTGGAACTCAAATAATAAAAAAGTTATTATAATTAATTATTTAATGACAATAAATATCATACATAATATATATAGAATTAAGTGTACCATGTGTTGAGTTTATATTTCGGTTGGTCTTGATACACATTTACCGGGGTTGAAGATAAATATACTATATACATATTTTATAAAGGTTAAAGTAAATGTTGAGTTATTGATATTTGCATCAGCTTAAAATTTATTTTTTAACTACATTTTTATTCCCCAATCTTAATTAATTCAATTAGTTTCATTTAATAAAAAATGCTGATCCATCAAACTTGGGTTATGCACCGTTAAAAATGTCTTTCAGTGGCGACTTTTTTTTTTCCAGGTAACAAAGCAAAAAAAACAGCTTAGTTACTGTTGGGCTCTAACTCTTTAACACCATCCGAATCTTCTTTCATTATCAGTTCGACACCACTGGGGGCAGCATTCCATGTCCAAGTTTGTTGCGGTATCTTGAGACTAAGAGCAGCTAAGGCATCCGCGCATTATTGGCCTCTCTGTATATATGCTTTATCTCAACACACCAGCCTCTTGCAAGCATGTTCTGTAACCTAAGCCAAGGTTGTTGCTTGAAGTCTCCCTGTTGCAAACTTTTAATTCTGTCAGCCATGTTGTTTGAGAGGCGACATTTTCTGTCGTCACTGAAGGTGACTTTTAGTAGCGACCTTTTTCTGTCGCCGTTGAAAACATACTTTTAGTGGCGACCGAAGACAAGAAATTTAATATTTATTTTATTTATAATTTTGTTTTATTAAAAATAATATTTTTAAAAATAAAAATTATGAAATTAATAATTATATAAGTGTATAAAAATTATTATTCAATTAATAACATACTATATATAAAATAAAATGTAAATATATAAAATAATAAAACATACATTAAAATTATCATCCAATTTACTTTTAGTTTCTAATAATACTATATATTGTATATATAGATATATGTACAAATATCTATATATAAATGTGTGTGTATGTCTATAATTTATTGTGTAGTAAAATATTATATATATATATATTTAATATGCGTTTAAAGTATGTAAAGTCATCCCAGATTAATTGGCAAAGGCTCAAGCGCACCTCCAAGGGGTTGGAGGTTCGATTCTTGGAGAAAGCAAACTTTCAGATTTATCAATTGGTAACACGTGGCAATGCAAAGTAACATATATGTGATGACAGTGGTGTGTTGAGAATGGTGGTGCAACGTGGTGATGTTGCAGTTGTTGGTGGCGTGGCGCTGACCGGTGATGATGTGGCAGTTATTGAAGTAAATTATTATTGTGAAAGTACCTTTCGGCAGTAACAAAAAGGTACCCTTGGTGGCCACTCTTCGGCGACAACTTGTTGCCGCTAAAAGTCATTTTTTTTTGTAATGAAATTAAACATACACCTTTAAAGAATTAAATTGAAACTTTAAATTAGTGGTAGTTATATAAGAATTTGATTTGATGATGATCAGTGGCGGTATTTATTGAATAATTTCATTCCCTTGTGTGTGTGTGTCTATATATATGTAGATAGATAGTGCTTGGACTTCATCTGACTGAAGATTTGAACACTAAAAAAACGCTTCAGATCTTGAAGATTAACGTCGTTGTGGTCACAGAGCGAAGCATTTTCTCTATTTTCAGGTAAGAAAGTTCACACTATTCCCTCTGCTTCTCTATTTTCTTCATAAATTCTTCTGTTAATTCTTTAGTTTGACTTCTAGCATCTTTAAGTTCCGATCAAAAGCTATGAAATTAAACTTGATAACATGTGTTGGAATGTTCAGAATCTGAAAACAAGAAGCCCTCGCCGGAGACTAAATCATCGAATTCAGAACAAATGGACATGTAATCTTTCTTATCCTTGGCTTGCCACCATGCACACAACTCACACACACACACAGAAAATTACACTGAGAAAGTGAATTTTGCAACCCTAAGTTTATGTTACTATTTTTCTATTATGTTATGGTGGGTTGTAATAAAATTTTTAAAATAATTACTACCAGCAGTAAATATTTAATTTGACTCTTAAATCTTTTAGGAAAAATTGCTAAAAAATCACTCATTACAAAATTTATTGTTCAAACAGGTAAAATCTACTTCACAAAAGGGTGTGGGTTTTTCCAACTTATATCCATATGCAAAATGAAAGACATTTACATATAACTAAAAAAGAGTTGTATCGATTTAAAGATATGGGTACTTCCCTTTAGACAACAAAATTATATCTTAGAGGATATCTTCAACAAGTTCCTCAATCTCCTAAGGAGATGGAGGCAAGTCATGACTTTCCATCAACTTGTATAAGCCCTTAAAATTAGGAAGTTATGGAACTTGAAATGTTCAAGCACTGAAATGAAACCTACATTTTACATTTAATGACTGAGATATTCACTTTTGTCCTTTCATTATTTTCCAACTCTTTTACTTCCCTTCAACTCGTCAATTTATATTTTAAATTACTTGATATATATTAAAGGCTTTGCAGCCAGTGGTATGGAAACTCCAAGTATGAGATTATGGGTTTGATTCCTATATATTTGTAATTTATGCATATCAAAATTAAATGAAAATGCATGATATGTATCACGGATATTACCACGTAATTTTCTTACAAAAGACTATTATTTAATTTCTATTTAATAAATTATTCAAGTTACATCACAATTACATTAATGTTTTCTTTATTTTGAATATATATACGTAAATTTTTATCAAACACATATTTTTACACTATTTTGTAATTTTAAATATTTATCTACAACGTTATATATTAATTAGACAGTATTTTGTAAATAATTTTTATTCGAACGAGCTCCTATTATATATATTTTGAAATAATTCAGTTATATTGTTTTGAGAAAGAACCAATGTATTTGAGAAAGAATACTTAAGTTATAACGAATTTGCTATACGATTTAGAATTTTTTTTAACATATTCGAAAGTAGTCCTTTATATCATATCATGGATGGAAATGATGGTCATCGAGAACAAACTTACAAGGACCTTAGTTTATTATATGCAAAAGTACATAACTAATTATTGAACCCATGTTCGCTTTTCAGGGTATCAACAGAAGGAGATGGATGTTCCACAGCGACATCATCACAACCTCGGCAAAATGTTTCTTTTCAGGGTGAAAGAAAACTCGCTCACCCTCCCTCCCTCCCTAACCCTCCCTCCCTCCCTCTCTATACACGCACACCGATGACAGACCTCATGTCCCCAGAGATTCAATTTCTCGAGTGATTACTAAATATTGCCATAAATAACAACACACCCTTATCCTGCTAAATATAATTGGCTATACAGATTACATGATATTATTTAATTAGATTAAAAATCAAATCTTTGAATGTATTGTTAACTAAGAGGTCTACTCAATAATCTTATTGAGCTTTCTCTTTGGTTTTGACTCAGCTACCAATTTTATTTTCACTCCATACAGCTTGATCTATTTTTCTCATTGGTGCGTATATTGACATTCTTTGTATATATCCAAACTACCTCAAATAATTTTCTACCCTTTTCCAAAAGGTGCCCCTCTAGCTAGCTCTTCCTCGAATAACTTCTCTTTTACTTTACTTGCTACTTTTTGATCATATACAACGTAAGTTGTTTTTCCCCATTTAAACCACCCATCTTCCATTTTATTATTAAATAATTGATTTCACCATCTTTCTACAAAATTTGTTTCAAATATATGAAATTTGTCACTTGTAGAATGATTTAATCTCCCATTTTAATCTCCAAATCACTTCTAACTCTTGTTTTATCAAAATTGTAATGTATATATTCTGTCTTTTACTCCTACTTAGTTAAAAACCTTTTAACTCCAAGGTTTTTTTCCATATCTCAGGTTTAGAGTTAATATCTTCTCTTAATTGGTACACACATGCATATCTAGTAGTAAATACTAACATTTATCACATAACGAATTTACAAATATAAAAAAGATAATTAAATATATTAACCATTTATAACAAACGTGCGTTATTTTTTTTCTATAACATTATTTTTAATCATGTAAACTGTAAACGTTACTTCATATAAACTAATAGAAGTTTTTATATACAATTATTAGGGATACTTTATGATACTTTCGAGAAAAATTATTAAGTATGTATTGGTTTGTTTTCCTTCTTTCTTTGATGGTACCAACGCGACAACAACATGGAGAGGATCTCGAATTGGTTTTTCTTTTTTATATTCTTCTGTTTCTGCAGCAGCTTTATTTTATTTTTTTTATTAATGTTATTTCCATTTGTTTATTGAAGGGGAATGACTTTTGCCGACTTGGAATATCTAGTGTATTGAATTTCTGTTTGTGTTTTGATCTTGTCTAGAATCTGGGAGCGTGGACAACAACTCCCTGGGGATTCCATCATCGATTATTATCCAAATGTAATCTCATATCATAACAAATTAACGAGAGAACCTCATTTTCTAAGAAGAAGGATGTTATTTAAATAGAAAGTGCTTAACTAACTACTGAACTCATCTTCATTTTCAAGGGAATCAACGGCACGAGACGAATGTTCCACAGATTCATCAGCACCACCTCAGCAAAACGTTGTTTCAAATCATCAAGGTACTCCCTCTCCCTGCCTCTCACACACACAATAATTGTTTTTCAAGAAGAATTAATTAGCAAGTTGTTATAGTTTATCTCAATTTCATATCAGGTCCCTACGATTCATTTCTTATGAATAGGGCCCTTAAACTTTAATAATTTAATTTTAGCGAGTTGGATGATGACACAACTCTGAAAGTAGATGTGAATAAATTATGACTTGGAAGTTGGGTGGATTAATAATAAGCTCCCAAATGCTCAATTTTCGCCAGCGAAGGAAGAGAATCACTCCAATCACCAAATCACTCTCAAATTCTTCACCATTCACTGCGACTACGACGAATAATTGATAAAACAAATGGAGAAAAGAATTCACGTGATCAACTAACACATACATTCCTTTTTCTTCGATTAAGGCTAATCCTCCTTTTCAATTTTTGTTGTTGTTGAGAATTAAGGCAAAACCGTAAGAATTTACGAATCCATTTTTTCCTTTTCTTTCGATTATTCTGTTACTGCTGCAGTTTCTTTTTTATATTTCTTCATAATCACTGTTACTTTAAATTGTTTATAAGAACAATGATTTTTGGAGTCTATTGGTTCAATTTTTGTTTGTGTCAGAGATTTCCACGTGTTTCAATATGTATCTTGATTTTGTTTAGGATCTGGGAACCCAAACAACTCGCCGGATATTCAACCATCAAATTCAGGTGTCCCTGGGTAATCTCTCTTATCATATTTTTCACATTCATAAGCATATCTATGTTAATTAAATATATTCAATAAAACAAAAACATACATATTGTAAATGAAAAATATTATTTACTATAAATAAATTTCATCTTTATCGAATAATTTTTAATTTCAAGAAGGTCCTATAGAATATATACACACATTTAAAATAATAAGTTACTTTTCACTAAAAAAACATATATATATATATATATGTATATAGAAATAATACTTAACTTATAACCATTTTCATTTACAATTTAGAATGCTCTGATCTAACTTATAACTCAGTAGTACTGAATATAATTAAGATACTTTGTGAAAAATTGTAATTCAGAATAAAAGATCTTGTTTGAATCAATAAAGAGTTAACTAACTTTTGAACTGATGTTTGCTTTTAAGGGGATCCGCGGGAGGAAATGGTGGTTCCGCACAAGATCCTCTGCCTTACTGTCGTGAAGGTTCTCTCTCTTTCTCCATGGGCATTGTAAATGCTGCATGTGCCATTTAATATAAGAAGTTAATTGACTTTTTTAGAGAGATTAAAAAAGTTACTTACAAATATTTATTCATGCGTATCATTATATTATATTTTAGTTTATAAGTCGGGTAAATTAATGTTAAGAAAAATAATGAATATAAATATTTTAAAATAATGTATTTAGCTTTCTTAACATCCTAAAAGAATATCAATTGACTTTATATTAAAGAGCTGAGGGAGGTAGTAGTAAATGATGTAGTCTTTGCCAATAAAGATTTATCTAGTTGGTAAAGAATTCACTTACAACCCAAAAGGTCATGAGTTCAAATATTGATACTGATGTAAGAATTTTTGTTAGTAGACAATCTGGAACCAACTTATCTAAACTTTTTTTGCATAAAAAATAAAATGACGTTGTCTTTTTATGCCAAGAAAATTGAGGTTTTCCTTTTAACTAGTAGCTCACTCTTCGTCTAATTTGGAACTCATATCTCTCATCCATGTTGGTCAGTTTCGCCAGAGGCTAGGCAAGCATACCTACAGCTGTACGAAGCAGCAAAGGATGGTAAATGGAAAGATGCAAAGAGAATCTTAAAATCGGAACAACCGAAAGATAGGTATAATCTACTACTAGCTGACTTAACCAATCGGAAGGAGACCATCCTCCACGTGGCGACCCAAGCGAACCAGGCTGGTTTTGTGTGGGAGCTGTTGGATTATCTGAAGGACGACCATGAAATAAAAGATTTCTCGGAATCAAATGACGTGATAAAAGATTGCTTGGAATCAGAAGACGTCTACAAAAACACTGCCTTTGTCTTCGCTGTAGCATCTGGGAATATGGAGATTGTTGGTATCATGGAGGAAAAGCATCCAGACTTGCTAAAAAAAGAGGGCCTCCAAGAACATTTCAAACCACTTCACGTTGCTGCTTTACAAGGAAAAATTGAAATGGCACGACATCTTTACGAAAGTACAACTTCTAAAAAATTTGAATATGACTTGGAGTTACTGTTCTTCCTGTGTGTGAATGCGGGAATCTATGGTAAGTATACACACAAGAGACTGCAAAATTTGACAAGTTTGTAATTCGAAGTATAATAAACTTGTATCTGACACAATTATATATATATATATATATCATTTTATTTGTATTTATTCATTTGCCAGGTTTAGCATTGGATTTGTTAAAGGAGGAGCCACGCCTAGCTTTTGTGACGGATCGTAAAGAAGAGACAGTATTGCAAATATTGTCTCGAAGGCCTTTAGGCATGTCAATTCTTTTCCTTTTCTTTTAGCACTTCCTATTTATCCGTAGATCTATAAACTTAAACAGCAGGTGCTTTTGAAGCAAATTAATGATGTTGATTGGTGTTATAAATAATATCATTGGAACTCAATCAATATCCCATGTTTTTTATCAACGTTGTTGGCGGATAAATAATTAAATCCATTACGGTTTCATAGTTTTAGTTAAGCTATAAATTTGCACTTATGGCTGTAGATTTACCTGTAATCAGAAAGAGGTAGTGATACGATTGAATCAGGAGACAATACTTTCTTATTAATAATATTGTTTTGAATTTTCTTTCAAAGTCTTCAGTTTTGACTTAATTTCTCAGCTAATTTAATTGTTATATTGTGTTTCCTAGGTTTGAAGCAAACTCAACAACATGATCTTGTAAGATACTTGTGGAATGACATATTTCTTAAGAAAAGTGACAGTGAGATCATTAAAGAAATACGGAGACCTCCACATGTAGTATTTAATGCTGCAAAAGTTGGGAACTTCAAGTTTCTAGAGATGCTCATGAGTACCTATCCTTATTTAGTATGGGAAGTTGATGAAAGGGATAGAAGTATAATTCACATTGCAGTTTTGCATCGTCAAGCTGATATCTTCAACTTCTCACGTGGCGTAGGCTCAATCAAAGATATAATAGCAAGATATGTAGTTCAATCTGTTGAAGGCAATTCATCACGAAATAGAGAATCTGTTGATGGCAATTTATTGCACATGGCTGCAACGTCACCACCAAACGATCAACCAAACTTAGTTTTTGGAGCAGCATTTCAGATGACTCTTGAATTATTATGGTTTGAGGTAATTTGTTACATATGAATATTTATTTTTTCTCCTCTACTTACAAAATACACATGGACAAGCACACGTGTGCATGCACATCCTTACTCTTGGGAGACGAGCAATAGTTTTTAATTAATATTATAACTTATTATTTATTTAATACTTTATATTGATATTATCATATTTGCATATCCTTTAACATCGTAGGCTGTGAAGAAGATAGTTCCTCCATCATTCATAGAGATGAAGAATTCAGATGGCAATACTCCTCACCAATTATTCACAAAGAATCATAAAGAATTAGTGGCCGAAGCACAATCATGGACGAAGAAAACAGCAGATTGTTGCATGCTTGTTTCAACTCTTATAACTACTGGAGTGTTTACTGCTACATTCAGTATACCGGGTGGCGTTGAGGACAATACAGGAAGGCCTCACTACTTAGAGGATGACAAAATGTGGTTCATGATATTTTCCATATTTGATGCCATTGCAATGATATCATCCTCAACTTCCATATTTATTTTCTTCTCCATTCTTATCTCACGCCATGCAGAACATGATTTTCACTACTGGTCATTGCCCATTAAGTTGATATTTGGATTAATCACATTATTAGTCTCCATAATAAGCATGATGGTATCATTTAGTAGTGCATTCATCATGTATTTTAATGCCAAAACCCTCAGCCATGGCTCTCATGACAATGTTCTGAAGTGGGTTCCTATCTTCATTTGTGTGCTTTCATTTATACCCATACCTATCTTTGTATATCTGCTTTGGCCACTCGGGAGTGATATAGGCAAATTAACCAATTTTTCTTGGCGTTTTTCTCGGCCAAGGAAAAGTAAGTTGCAAATGAAGAAATGTGGCTGTTGATGGATCTCTTCATGCGTTATATTCATGGAGTACAAGAGTCTTGAATTGATAGATCTCTTCGGGCAGGAATCTTTCCAATCTGTGTTCAAAGGGTTTGTAATATTGGAAGTTTTGATTTGGTTGTGAGATTGTTCATGTATTTGTTGTTGGTTTGATCAAATCCATGCGAGCTTGTATCATTCTACGAATTTATGTCTGTTTGTGATTATGGTTGTCTAGATCTTCTTTCATCATTCCTCTTTTTCCGAAGGATGATGAGCCCTTAGTTGTATTGGCTGTCAATTAAGCTAAGTCCGGTTAATTATTATATGGTACAGGATGCAGCTAATTACTTTCTTAGAGCAGGCTGCAGTGATCTTGCAAAGTTTCAATTTTCTAGTACGATTAAAGACACAAAATAAAATAACATAAACTAGAATGCAAGATGGTAATCTCTAAATGTGATTGAACTAACTATAATGCAATATACAGTACAAGGATTATGCAGATGAATCTAAGATCAATTTTCATCTAACCTAGATGAATGGAAATTCAATTCGGGGGGTTTATTTCAAGGAAAGTAAATACAAAATTGAAGTAGAATAATTTATGAAAAAAAATAAAGTCAAGTAGTTAACAGTACAATAAAAAGAATTTAAGACAACTAACCATTAAAATCACTAAGAAGAATTCACATGTACAAATATGGATTTGCTAAAGTTGTTGATTACTCTTATGAGTTGAGATATATTTTGATAGACCCATTCTTTAATCCTGCCCATTCTAAATCCATATAGGCAAAAGTCGTGTCTTCTATAAAATAAACTTTTATCCACATTTGTTAGAATGAAATTTTCTGAAAAATTTTGAACGTTTTAAACAACTTTTGTCTAAAGCTGTTTTTAGTAAAATCTACTATGCCAGGTTTGATCGTGGGACCTATGAGTTATAAGACCACCACGCTTTTGCTACGTAATTGCCTTCTATATCATATTATTATGTACATAATTTGTACAATCACATAACATGAGCATTTAAGCCATCCATACTTATATCAAGATAATCATCAACTACTTAATTTAAACCCAAACTATATGTAAAAGGGGTTTCTTCCATCTTCTTCATTATCATTCATTCTCACCTTCTATACCTCTTTAGTCACCACTTCTATGTCTCTTGAGCTACCTGACCCGCTTTTAGCTGTATTTTGTTTGAAAAGAGAGGGTGAGATTTGAAAATCCAGTAGAAAATCACATTTTATCAAATAGTCACATATATAATTCACAATCATGTAAAAACAAGCCATATGTTCATACGTATATCATTTCACATAACACCATACACCTTCAGAGGGTTCACATAATACCTCTGCACCTTTGGAGGGGGTCTGAGGAAAATTATTCTTTAGAACTTTAAACATATCACCCTTGCATCTTCGGAGGAGGCCAAGGGGAAAACATTCCCAAAAGACTTCATCACCTCATGCATAACACATATGACACAAATAAGTATGCAAAATTAAATACAAAAGAATATGATAAAAAGGGTTTCTACCAGTTTCCTTTTATTTGCTGTTACTTTTCTTAGTATTCCCTTTTCCAGTCTTCCTCGGAGTGTCCAAGCAAATGTCAAATCCTAAAAATATACATAAATTATATTACATTAATTATACGTTTATTGAGCTTAATTTAAATTCTCTTTCTCTCCTAACTCTATTTCTACCCCTTTACATTAATTTTATTTTCTTAACATTTGAATTTTTTAATAACTTTGAAAAATTATAACTTATTCTATAAATTTTCAAACGCATTGGTTCAAGTTTTCACTTGAAGGTTTCTGTATCTACTTTCGACTAAAATTACTCGCCATTTATAGTCAACACATACTCTCAAATTAGTACTCAAAAGTTGCTGCTTGGCAAGCAATTTTTCTGATTTCCTAGATTTAAAAACCAAATTTCATTGGTTCATAACTTACAATATACTTGTCCAAATAATACATTCTAATACTCATTTTAAGCTTGTTATGAGTACTATTTCCTTACCAAATTTCATGGTCAACAAAGACCATTTTACTTTAAATATATGTTCAAAGTTAGCTGTTTAATGAGAAAAATATAACATTTTCCAGCTTTTCTGAGTTGAAATTTAAAAATTTATAACTTACAATCCACTCATTCAAATCATGTGGTCTAGGATTTATTCTAAAGCTTATCATGTGTACTGAAATCTCACAAAATTTCAGATGCAGGAGAGGCCTTTTACCTAGGTTTTTCATCATCTAAATTTAGTGACTTATGTCAGCAACTAAATTTTCTGATACACTTAATGCTTTGTTTTTCATTATCCAATACCCCAAAATATCAAACCACAGACTCTGCTTACATATATCCACTGACTATTATGTAGTTAAACTCTCTTTTAGCCCCAAAATTCAAAAAGAACCGTAGCCCCTTCTTCTATCATCATGAAACCTTAATTGTTTAATCACCAACAAAAGATCAAGCCTTTTCTTCAAGCTTAACTTCACAAATTTCAGTTTCCATGGTGGTTACTTCCTCAAATCATCCTTTAACACTTGAGCTGCTAGCTAATAATTTATCAATCCCAAAACAGCAATGGTGATCAGTTTTTAACCATTAAAGACGTTTCAACAGCAGCGCAACATAATCTGAAAAACATTTCAGTTTTAGAAAATCACCACCGTTTAGTTACTTGGACAACATCATCACAACAACCCAGAAAATTCCAGCTTCAAGAACGTTGTTTCATGCACCATTTTGGAACCTCAAACACAATCTAATAATTTAAAATCACTCCTCTAATATTCCAGGTGTTAAACAGTTTCAGCCCCTAAGAATTTAACCCAACCATTATTTATTTTCATACATTGGTTAATAACTTATACCATACAATTTTAATTCGATTCAACCACTTGGTCCTTTTTCAAAACTTAGGACAGCCCCCTTTTCGGATTCAACAAAACAGAGCAACCAAATTCATGCAACACCATCGACTTGATTGAATAAAAACGCATGGTCTCTGTTTTCGATCATAATCCCCCTCTCTCAAACCAACAGACCACTGATACAGAGGTAGGAAGTAGGTTACAAAATTTACCTCAATCGGTTCCCAAGGTTGCATGAGAGGTTCTCTTCCTTCTTCCTTCCTCTTCCTATTGTCCGAACATGCTATTCATTTTCTGTCTCTCTGCATCTTCCCCCCCAGTCTCAGTCTGCCATTTACGTCGAAGTGAGGAGAGAGGGCTTAATCAGAATATTGGGTTGCATGTGGTTTCCAACCACTCCTTCGCCGACGACGCTCTCACTCTCTCGGTCCTTTCCCTCTTGCTCCCTCTGATCTGTTTCGAAGAGAGAAGAAAAATGAGGAATGAAGAGGATGATTGTCACAGCCCATCTTCCCATCGACTGGACAGGATCTCTGCATTGGTAGTACAATGCATTCCTTTCGCCTCCCAAACGACTCGAACCCTCGACCTCCTACCTTAACGGCCAAAGGGGAGCATCACTTGTACCGCTAGACCAACTTGATCTAGCGGTACAAGTGAT
>QFDD01002126.1:0-26015 GCA_006871305.1 Vachellia collinsii | reverse complement strand
GCTTGAGGTTTTCATATAGACTTAGAAAATTGCAAACTTCCATAGCATTTTGAGAGCAATGACAGCTGAGTTTCTATCACCAAGGGCCTATCTATTCATATCTTCAACTTAATTCAACCAACTCATTATTAAACCAAAACACCAAAAAGATTTACTTCTTGCATTGTTTTGTTATTGCACTACTGTTTTCATAAACCAAACCCCCCTTTTTCATACCCAAGTTCAGCATGGTTTTCATAACCAATTTAGACTAGGTTCATCAATAAACAGCTCCTCGAGAAGAACGATTGGTTGCCGCTATACTGCATTAATTTTGTGCAACCATTTTGCATCGAACCGGAAGGCGACAGTCCGCGTGCGATCACCAAGTAACTCGTTAATCACCTCTATTGCTCTCAAACTCATTTCATCATCATGCCATTGAATAAAAACATAGCCTCAACCTTGAAATTTTTTTCACCAAATGCATAACATACCAAGACAAATATATACAAAAACTACCCTGATCAATTGATTCACACAAAAATTGCACCTACCTCTTGATAATTCCTGCAACCATAGAACCTCCTTCCTGGGTTAATGTTCGTCCATGAGGTCCACAGAGGAGAAACCTCCCCACAGTTACATAGCCTCGTTGAACCTTCGTACCGAAACTCTGGGCCATTGCGTCTCAAGAGTGCAACCCTCCTCCTCCTGCTTGAAGATGCTGTCGAGTCTCCTATCCAAACATTTTTGAAGCTACTGGTCCTAATGTCTAATGTGTTACAGTGGGATTTGGTGGGTGGATATCACAATTTAACTCCTCCATCTTTAATGCTTTTGACCTAACTGATGGTGAACAGTGGAGCCAGGTTTTATGGAGTGACAAAGAAGTGGAAATAATCTTACGTGTAAACCCAAGTGGCATTGCATCTTATGTGGAAGACGGTCGTTAGCTCACCGTTCACCCAAGGCGACATTGCATTGTTTTTGACACTTCTAGGGCGACATTGCCCCAAAAAAAATTTCCGAACACCAGATGTAACTTGCTGGTTACTTCCAGGGCGATTTTGCCCTTTAACCCATAAATAAATATAGATGCATTGCACCTACTGATTTGTTGTATATTATTGATATTGATAGGAAAACATTTAGATCAAATTTCTTATATTTATTCCGTCAATTTCTTTAATAACATATGTTCCTATATCCTATTTTTCCATGTGAATTTATAATTAAATAATATCATTTCAAAATTAGATCATATGGATTTGTGCGTCTGGAAAACTTGATGTCATTAATTAATATGAGGAACTTAACCTGACCCTTATTGATAATCTTATTGAATTACGAAATGATAGCGTGGGTTTTTGGGGGAAAATAAGAGAAAGTGTTTGAATCCTAAATAGTTATGTTTCACTTTAACGGTTAAGCTTTAGGTGGCCACAATACTTTTGAAATAAGAGTATTAAGCTTTCACAAACTTCTTCATTTACAAGTTAGATATTGTAATACTACCTTTAATCTTTAACATAAGAGTCTTTTAACCTTTTTTTGAGAATTTAAGGAAGTTAAATACACTATTTAAAAATATTTATTTATATATATTTATCATTAGATTATATAAATATGTTTATAGATTAGACAAATTAGTTTAAAAAATGATAAATATAAATACTTAAAAGCAAAAAATTTAACTTCCTTGATCTACTAAAAAAATTAATTAACTCTTATATTAAGAAATTGAGTTGTATAATTTATGTTTCGGATGACTTTTGAAAACAATCAGTTTCACAAAAAAGTAACCTTTAATGTAATTTAGGTTTGGGAATCAAAAGTCATTTATTTGAAAACAAACCCAAAAAATCCCTTTTATATTTTACTAGTCAAAAATTTTTTAGATGTTTATCTCATACAATTTAAAATCACTTAAAATAAACTAAATTGAACTACACCTCTAGCAAAAAATAATTTAACTACAATTTAGATTAACTTATTTTAAGTAATTTTATGTATACAAATTAAATATGTAAGTGAAAAAAAGGGTCCAACTACCTTTTGAGTTAATATCTCAACTTTGATCTCATTCAATGCCAAACCAAACAAGTATTCATTTGATTTTTTTTATAAGTTACCTTTATACAAATCAAGAAAAATCTTAAACATTATTAACTATTTGTTAAAATTCAACTTTTCAACTTTATCCCTATTTAATATTCATTATAGTATATAAAAATAAATTCAATGAAATAACAAATGATAGGTAAACTTGTACATTCATATAAAAAATATAATAATGATGTGACTTATAAATAAGATAAAAAA
Organism: Vachellia collinsii; assembly: GCA_006871305.1. Classification (NCBI taxonomy): domain Eukaryota; kingdom Viridiplantae; phylum Streptophyta; class Magnoliopsida; order Fabales; family Fabaceae; genus Vachellia; species Vachellia collinsii. Next base: position 23,711 of record QFDD01002126.1, on the reverse strand, counting down.
AATTCTTACCAAAGTAAGACTAAAAGAGTACTAATAATATTTTATAATATCTACATTAAACTTAATGTCTAACTTAGACCTTACCCACTTTAAACCTCTAAGCTATTGACTTGTTTCTTAAATATATTGGGAAGACAAAAAGTTATTTCACTTAAAAAGTCATCCAAATTAGGTAATAATTAAAAAAGAAGACCCATCAACGTTGAGCTTTCAATCCTCTTATTAGGTGGGGACTTCGGTGCTTTTAATATCCATGGTTGATTTCATTCCAATCAACGTTGACCTGATCACCTGAATGCAAAAGTTCCCATTGGAGTATTTCTTCTTAATAGAAATACTTAGATACTCTCAGTATGTTACACTATCCATACTCTATCCAAAGAAAAATATGTCAAATATCCTCTATTATAGATCTCATATCTCATAAATTTCTTCTAATTATTTCTCTTATTCCATAATCAATTATAAAAGATATTTATTATGGAGAAAGAGAAATAATTATGAGAAATTTATGAGATATGAAATCCATAATAAAGAATATTTAAAATATTTTTATTAGATAAAATATGAATGTCGTGGTATTCTAAGAGCATGCTTGTATTTCTCTTGTTTTCAATACATTTTCACATCCTAATTCTAGTTCAGAGTTTCTTCACATTTTTCCCCATCAACGAAAATTCTTACATTTGTCATACAACCTAAACAGCTCTGAACATAAAAAGAGAAGCTATAATCTAGAAATTGACGAAAAACTAGCTATAAGCTAGAAATTGACGAAAAACTATGTGGTCCATTACATCTTTCTTAGTTTTTCAGTAACTTCTACTTAGTATTCTTTTGTTCTTTATATTTTTTTGTTCATATTCTTATTTTGTGTTTTCTGTTGTTTTAGCTCATACTCATTCTGTTCATGACGATGTACATTAGTTCAGATTTAACGCATGCGTTGGACTTTGGGTTCAGGTCTACCCTTGATTTATCGGATTATTTCAAATATTATATAAATTAATAAGGATTTAATATATATACATATTGAGGTATATTAAATCATGGATAAAATAAATATTTAATCAAATAAGTAATATTGCAAATATATCTTAAATATATGACAAAGATTAAAATAAGATTAAATTGTGTATATATACACACACTTATTGGATAAGACATAAAGATATTAAGAAAAATTGATATATATTTTTTTGCTATCCCAAAATATCTCTGCCACTCTATATAATTGGGGCTCTCCCATCATTTGAACTCTCACTCAGGGATTGAGTTTTCTGGCAATCTCTCCTCTCTCTCTCTTTTATTTGGCATAAATTTTCCTTCGACCCGCTTTAGTATGTAATTGCTTTACTTTTTAAGATAATTTGATCTTTTTATAAAAGAATAGGCCTTCTTTGCTTTCTGTTTGGCATAACAGTTAATAAGTTTTCTTTAATGCAAATATTTTTTTGCAACTCTTTAAAACGAATATTTAAGGGAAAATCTCATAAAAATATCTTTAAAATTAGTAAAAGATTAAATGATGATCTCCGATAGGTAAAATCCAAACCACCTTGGGACGGCAGTCGGCCCTACGTGTAGGCAACAACATTACGGGCTCTATCAAGTCAAAATTGAATCTTTCTATTGGCTTTCCCAATTCATTCTTGAGTAGGAATTCAAGGGCTAGAAGCTCTGCTTCGGTGGCTTCTTATCATGGTGGCTATGTTGCCGTCACAGATTCCATGTACCAATTTTGAAATCTTGTAACTTTTCTTTTTAATGGTGGCCAAATATTTTTTTTTAATTTTAGAGATAAGAGTAGTCAACAGCGAAACTAAATTTAATACCGATACTAAAGTAGTTATTGGAAAGAATGATTAGCAATTCCCTTTTTACTGCTTTAGTTTGAATTTCCGAAACAAGAGTAGTGAGCCACGAAAATAGAGTAGTTTATACCAAAACTAAAGTAGCAAACATGGAATTGTTGTTCCCGTAAAAAAAATCATGGAATTGGTGAATATTTTTTTTTAAATCACTACTTTAATTTTGGTATTAACTACCCTAATTTTGATATTGATTACTTCTGTTTCTAATATTAAAAAATTATATTTGGGTGTTCGTGCTATAGCTTGGGCGCCCAATCATCAGCAAAGACACTGGAGCTTTGATGACCGCCTGTCGAAGGGTGTCTTTGGCGCTACAGCTTTGGCGATCAACAAGGGGTGAAGAATTTAAAAGAAAAAAAAGTGAAGGCAATTTTGTAATTTTATGAGATTTCAAAATCCCAAATTAGCATATGATTTGACTTATTTGACTTACTAAAGACTATGGATTGTCTTTTACCAATTTTAAAGTTAATTTTGTGAGATTTTCCCAATATTTATTGAATGCTAAAAATAAGTTAATTGAGTTCCATTTTCACTTAAGAAAATTATATTCAATGAATTCTCTAAAATTTGACAAAAAAAAAATGAATTCTCTAAAATTTATTTGGTTCAATTTTGTCTGGTAATATAAATGTGATTTTGTGGTTCCTTTAGATCCGTAATAGAGACAAAATCATCTTCAAAATGTATCCAAGCAGTAAAATTAAAGTATATCATAGAATCTGATAGTGACAAAATTGCTTTGATAGATATCAATGTAAATCATATCCATCTCAGTGTATGTTTGAAAATAATTTTTTTAAAAATAATTATATACAATTTAAAATAAATATATGAAAATTTTTTTATTTCAATTTACACGTAAAGTTCGAACGTGCTCTCAGTCTCATTAGAGCTTCACTTCACCAATACTCTTGCAGCTTCCTGCTGCAAACATTCGTCCTGCTCCTGAGAATCTAGTCGCCATCTTCTTCCAGCAGTCGAGCCCAGCCATCGCCGTCTTCTTCCACTCGAGACTTGCGGCGCCATTCCTTCCGTCCTCTAGTCCAGCGTCCATTCCACCATCGCCTTCGTCACTGCTTCCTTCGTTTGAATCTATTAGGTCTGATCTCTCCCCCCCTCTCTATCTTTCTATGCTTCAGTTATTTTCCAGATTGGAACTAGTTTTATTTCATGCGAATAGCCTTTGAATGTGTATTTTCCATCCCTTTTTTTACATCTCGTTCTGGGTTCTAAGTTTTTGGCTTGCCGAGGAAAAGCTTTGGAACTCTGTTCCTGCTTCTCCTCTCGTCCCCTGAGTTTTTGGCCTTCCGAGTCAAGTAGTCCTCAAGTTTAGGAGTAGTGGGTCATGGTACTTGCAGATTAAGCCAATAATTCAACTTAATTTATTTTTCAGGTAGTTATTCCTCATTATCTGAGTTATGGATTCATGGGAGGTCTTTTAGGAGTTATTAGTTTTTTTTTGTCTATAATTATTGAGTTATATATAAAGGGGACAATTCGTGGCTGTTACTGATGCCAGACGGCCAAAGAGAATGGAAATGATGACGCTGCTGAATGAATTATTCATCGAAAATCAGCCTCCTTCTCCATTCTCTCACATGTATATCATTTGTTCCATTCAAAACCTTTATTCATATGTATTCCATTTCATCATCGTTATTGTTATTTTTTTTTTCGGGAGACAGGTTGATATAGACAAATCAGACAACTTTTTTGTTTCTCTGTTGATGAATTGAACTTTGGCTTATCCCATACATTTCTCTATCGCAAGGTGAATCGTTCTGGAACAGGTTTCAATGTTAGAAAAGAAGAAGAAGCGCTTGAGAGAGAGGAGTCTTGTAGTTCAGTGGCAACGACAGAACTCTTTTACAAGGAACAATAATATTCAGAATGGTTTTTGAATCTGGTTCCTTTGCTCAACGCTAAGTCAGAGTTGGAATGAAAATTCTGCACTTAAACTGGTAGAGTGATTGATGAGTGTCGTTCTAAATTGGACGAAGAATCAATTGAAGCACTTATTTGTGGTGGGGATTGGTTTTATAGTAAGTATGGTTTGAATAAGAACCCAAAGATACATTTTTGCATTGATAACATTATACCATCTGTTATAAGTATTACTTGTTAAATTGTAATGTGATATACTAATATATATTTGATTTATTATTTTCAAGGTGTTTGAATAAGAAGAAGAAATCAGGTTGAAGATTTAATGTTTTATGGCTAGTAAATATACTTTATCTCGTTAGTGTTGAAGAATTGTTGCAATAATATACATTTTATGTTTGCTAAATTGTTGTATTATTAGGTTGTGTCTGGTTGATTAATTAGATCATAATATTTTTGATGTATTTTGGATGATTTTAATTTATTTTTGTGATTTATGATTTATTTTAGATTTAGGCCAGTTTTGGGCTTATTTTAGGCCTTGCCTGTTTTGGATGCCCATTTGCCTGATTGTGTTGGCCTGTTTTCAAAATAGATCTTTACACACAGGCTTTAGGTCAAGCTAGGCCTTATATAGGTCGGTGTAAGCCAGAAAAAAAATGGCCTGCAATAGGCTACAAGCCTGGTTTGACCTATTTCCACCCCTAGATATAATGTACCGGGGGCATGTTAGCTTTCATTTGGCAAGAGAATAAACTACTACTACTTCTCTCTCTCTCTATAAGTACTACTTCTTCTAGGGAATAAACTACTACTTCTCTTTCTTCTTGCAGACTAGGAAGATGCATAGAATCATCAAACCCAAACTTATTTTCGGAAGAAAACCTTTCTTTGCTGCTTTCTCCACCTCCTTACTCTTCGACGATACTCAGATACAGGTATTCTTTCTCTTTCTACATTGTATCAATTTGGTTTACGCTATTTTAGAGTTCTTCTGCAACTTCTGGTTTTTAGTCTGGTGGGTGGAATAAATGTATCCTGGATTGAAAAATGAATTTATTGGTCTTGAAATTGAACTCCTCAACGTTTTGAATGAGGGAAAATCCTGCCAAAAATTTTAATATAATATTATGTTAACCTTGTCTCAGGAATTTCACTGCTCTCTTGTGTCATGACTTTCTATGGATTCTATAATAATTTTATTCTCAGTTGAAGGTTGAGTAGATGATTTGTCTTCAACAGACAAAGAAAATCCAATGGCTTTTAAGCATAATATTTGCTCTTAGCAGTCACTTTATCTCTGCCCATGCATTCTCCAGAAATAAATTCTTGGTGTTGTTTTATAAACTTAGAATTTTCAGTCTCTATCCAATCTTATACTCACTAAAATACTTTCCTTTTTTGATAGTCTTTTTCACCACTTTGTACTTTTTTTAGAAAAAAATTTGACCTGTCACTTCATTTAGTGTTTTCCCCTTAAATTGTGGTTAATATCAACATATTCGAACATGAACTATGTCATGTTTAAGATTAAGATTAAAAATTTGGATTCTTTTGTTGTATGATACAGTTTAAATAAAGTGTTAAACAATTTGCAAAGGAAAACATTGCCCCTCATGCGGCAAAAAAAGACCAAACAAATTCATTCCCATAGGTTTGCGTGAGGATCTTAATCTTTTGATGTTTAGCAACATGATATAATATCTTAAATTTCTCATTTCAATTTGATCTAATGTTAGCAGGTTAACTTATGGAAACGAATGGGAGATTTCAATCTACTTGGCATTACTGTGCCATGTAGAGTCTTTTATCCTTTCAAACTTTTCTGCCTTTGTTTTCTGATTCATCATATGAGATTGCATTTTCCAACAAATGAAGCTTGTGTGTTGTATGCTAGACTAATTTTGCAGGTTCCTCTTTTCGATCATATACAATTGTCAAGACCTTTCAAACATGTAAGGCACCAATAGGGCTCAGCCATAACATAGAAAATTGTGTTGTTTGATACCAAGCCCTCTAAAAAAATCTAGATGATAGATTCATTATTAACCATTTCTTTTGCCATAACTGGTATCCTAACAAGCTTGCCCAAAGCTAATCCTTCTCTTGTTCAGAGGAATATGGAGGCCTTGGCCTTGGTTACTTGTACCACTATTTAGCAATGGAAGAAATAAGCCGTGCCTATAGATCTGTTGGACTTTCTTATGGTGCTCATTCTAACCTGTGTATCAATCAGTTGGTACTTAAGTAGATCTCAAATCTCTTTCATTGTAAACTTAATAATCTTTTGTTGAGCATTGAGCACTTTCCTCTTGGTTATTATTTAGGTGAGGAATGGAAGCCCTGCCCAGAAGCAAAAGTACTTGCTCAAGGTTCTTGTTATTTTAATTTTGTTTGTACTTGGTATGGCTTACCCTATGACAGATGATCTAAATGGATTGAATTTATTAGTAAGTAAGAATACTCAGATAATATTTGATAGTTATGCACTTTTAGTTATTGTAGTTACTCTCTCTTTCTCTGGGCTGATTAGTTTAAATTTTCTATTTGAAGCTCATCTCTGGGGAGCATGTGGGGGCTTTGGCAATGAGTGAGGCCAATGGTAACTATGTGGACCAAAACAATCTTATCTTGTAGTATTAAAAATCCCAATGACCTTTTTCAAACTGTATTTCCTTTTTCAGCTGGTTTTGATGTTGTTAGCATGAAATGCAAGGCTGATCGTGTAGGTGGGGGTTATGTAATTAACGGAAACAAGATGTGGTGTGCCAATGGTCCAGTTGCTGAAACATTAGTATGTTTATCTGGTTTTTTGATTGTTTATTTACTTTTCATAATACACCGGCCCTCTTCTCTCTAGGGTCATATTACCTAACAAATGTGATCGTATTTGAAGATACTACTCTCTGTGCATTTACATAGAAGCAGTGATGTTTTAATGATTATTGTTTACTTGTGCTATATATTTTTTCTTCAATTAATTAATGCTACTCTCCATGCACTCACATAAAAACTTTGATGGTTGCTATAGAGTCATGACAAATCGAGTCTAGGGATATTAAAAAACAAAGAAAAATGCATTCCTTGATAGCATCAATAACATAAACAGTATTCTTTTTGGTGTGACCTTGATGTTGGTAAAGAAAACTTTGCCTGCTTGTTGGTTTGACTAATGTTGCACTAATGTACATGGATATTGGTTTGACTAGCTACATGGTAGGGGACTTATACCTCAATATGCCAAATTGGGTGCTTGTTTGCTTAAAACCAGAAATGATATGGTGCACTTAGTGCAAGGAAGAAATTTCCTTAAAAATATGAGGAATCTAAATGTTAATTAGAATGAGATTAGCACTTATAATCCAGATATATTTATGGTCATGCTTGGAGAAGTTAATTGATGTTTTCAACTTGATCAGGTTGTTTATGCCAAAACAGACATAAAAGCTGGGTCAAAAGGAATTACAGCCTTCATCATTGAGAAGGGAATGCCAGGGTTCTCTCTCTCAACCTTTACAAATCCTATGATATTAATTTGAATGCAAAACTATATTTCAATATAATTAAATGATCACTATTTGATCAAATGATGTTGTGGCCAATCCATTTTTGGGCTCTTAAGCCATTGAGATATCTTGACTAGTGATGCTACTAAAATTTGTGGATTTTATTGCTTAAATCATTCAGTTCTAGACTTATGTAGGGTAATTTACCAGGTGCGATTGTAAGAATGACAAATATTTTAAATGATAAACAAAAAGGAAGGCCATTGGAACAATTAGGACATCAACTTAGTTAGAGTCTTTAATATATGCAAAAATATCATCTGTAATGGAGATGGGGGATTGTCATGTAAATTCTCATGAACGCACATGCTACATGCATGTGGAGAATTAATAGAGAAATAAAAAAACTTTTTATGTGTTTGAAAGCTCTTGACCTTTCTCATGATAAATTATTTGAATAGGAAAATTGATGTTCTTCTGAAATCTTTTTCTTGGTTACAGATTCAGTACGGCTCAGAAATTGGACAAACTTGGGATGTGAGGAAGTGATACGTATCTATGCACATTATCTGTTAGTTGAGTCCGTCTCCATCCTAGTTGAAGTTTTTCTTACTGACAATAGCAAATTTTGTTGGCAGATGTGAGCTTGTCTTTGAGAATTGCTTTGTTCTAGATGAAAACGTTCTGGACAAGAAGGAAAAGGTTTGCAATTGCTTTTGGAGTAATCTTTATCAAAATGAAATAGTTTTTATTCAAATGAGGGTTTATAGAACAGCTTGTGTTATGCAGCATGTAAAAGTTTGTTATAATACCATTATCCAATTGACCCATCTGGAGGGTTATATTTGTTTCAAAATGGAAGAGTAGAGTTCTCACCTTGATCTCATTATTATATATAAATAGTAGTTATTCTATTTCTTCTATTAACTTTTCTAATAACACCTTATGCACTTTGAAGTAGTATGTTATACTGTATAATGCACATCATATGCAGTTTTTAATATTGCTGCCCACGTCACAATTTTTTGGGTTGTTCAGGAGTGTATGTGATGATGTCTGGGTTGGATTTGGAGAGGCTTGTTTTGGCAGCTGGTCCTTTAGGTATTATACAGTCATGCCTTGATGTTATTCTTCCCTATGTTCGACAAAGGGAGCAGTTTGGATGTCCTATTGGGGAATTTCAATTTATACAGGTTCAATTATAACTTTTCTTCTACATTTAACATGACATCGGTATATTGCCCTCATACTGTTAATGGGTCAATGATTTCAGGGGAAGATTGTCGATATGTACACTTCCTTACAATCTTCGAGGTACAATATTGTAATGTCGTGTTTGACATTTTGTTTTTTGGTCATCTGTTTTCATGGAAATAATTGACTGTGTTTTAGGTCATATGTGTATTCTGTTGCTTGAGATTGTGACAATGGAACCATTAATCCAAAGGTGCATTTACGTATCTTGTATATATAATTAGTCTCTTTTATAGTGATATTTACTGTTGGATAGTTTCAAAGAAGATCCCCCTTGATTCCTAATTCTGTTGTGTCAATTTTTCGAAGGGTAAAGGTGCAAATTTAGCAACGAAGTTATTGGCCAAAAGCATCCAGCACAATTAACTTTTGAAGAATGCTAATTTAGCAATAATCAATTAATAAGGGTGCAAATTTAGCAACGAAGTTATTGGCCAGAAGCATCCATCACAATTAACTTTTGAAGAATGCTAATTTAGCAATAATCAATTAATAAGGATGTAAATTTAGCAACGCTGTTAATTTTCCCTTAATACTGTTAACCGGCAAGTGTATCTTAAGGTAAAGGGCTTTCTTTTGCATTTATTTAGGTAATTAAAACTATTCCTTTTTGTTTAACTTTTTTTCATGAAAGTTACTCTAAATAATTTTTTTCCCCATGGTAATTAAAACCATGGTTAAAAAAATCAGATTGGATCGGCCAGTTCAGACAGGAGTCGGTGAACTTGACATTAGTCTTGTTCGATGGCTAGTAAATCGGTGATTATACATGTTGAAACCGACCTGATATGACTGGTTCACTTTTAAAAAAAATACTCCTTCAAGGCTAAAAACACAATGAAATTTGAGTGAGAAGATGTAGTCAATTAATTTTAAAAAACAAATACGGTAATAAAACTAATCTTTAATTCTCTATTTTTTATTTAAACAAATTTACTTATGAGAAAATAAAATGAAATTAATTTATTTTATATTAATTGTTTTTATCATTTATATTTAATTAAATACTAAAAATTTAAGGTATGGGATAGAGTTGGGAAAAAGGGTCCAACCCGTGGGTTGAGCCCGCCAACCCGCGGGTTGAGGCGGGTTCGGGCTGCAGAAAATGCAACCCGCAAAAATGCGGGCTCCATGAGCCCGGCCCGCATAACCGGCGAGTTATGCGGGCTCAACCCGCGGGTTGGCGGGTAAACCCGCCAGCCCACCTTATTTTATTTTTTATTTTTTTGTTTATTAAAAACTAATTTTTTAAGTAAATTTTTTACAATGTTAAATCTTTATGAACCATACAACACATGATTGTATATTCTTATTTTCATCTTATTGTTATTTATGTATCAAAATGAATATTTTTTAAAAGAGGTTTAGGATTAAAATAAATAAAATTTATTAAATATATTATAATTGCTAAATAATATATGAAAATTTATTCCGAAGATGTTTTTTGAAGCCAATTAATTTCATATTAATTATCTGTGTAAGTATTTATATTTATTAAAATTTATAAATATATATTAAAAAAATTTTAAAAAAATAAAAATTGAAAAAAATGGCGGGCAACCCGCCATGTTGGACTCGGGCTGGGGTTTTCCCAGCCTGTCAGGATGTGGGCTGCACAAGCTCGCACCATTTGGCCCGCGGGTTAAGCGGGTTGGCCCACCAACCCACGGGCCAGCCCGTTTACCGGCTCTAGTATGGGTAAAATAAAATTATATTTTAAGTTTTACCTATTAATTTTTATAAAATAAAATATAATTAACTAAATTCCATTATTTTAATATAGCCAGCCTGACTCTGGGTTAATTTCGAAATGACCTATGAACCACTGAACCACCATCTTATCCGGTTCAATGCCTAATCTGGATTTTTTGAACTTTGATCAAAACTACTCTTTTTAGTTTAATTTTTTTAGAATAAAAGAAAAAGTTAAGCAACAAGGAACTGTTTTAATTACCATTAGAAAGATAAAATTATTTAGAGCAACTTTCATGAAGGAAGTTAAATAAAAATGAGTAGTTTTAATTATCTAAATGATCCTAAAATGAAACCTAGATTCTAAAAATAGTAAAATATGCCACCTAGTTAACGGGGTTATAAAGGGTTAATGGCGTTACTAAATTAGCACCCTTAAAAAATTAATTATATTGGATGTTCTTGATCAATTACTTCGTTGCTCAATTTAAACCTTTAACCCTTTTTTAAATACATAGATCTCGTTCTCTTCATAATTGGTTGTCATTGCCAATTATTAAAGTATTTAGAAATTATTTTAATGGTAACACTTTTACACTCAGTGAACACTTAAAAGAAAAGGCACTTTACCATTTTGAGGCAAAATTTTTCTAACACATTTACTTTGTATGATGCAAAACCACCCAAAATAAGTGAAACGAAATAAGCACTTAGATTAACTTCCATGGCAACTGCAGGATTGCATTGGAGTCATTCTTTGTGCAGCTGAAAGAGGAACCCAGGTTGCTTTGCAGGTAAGAAATATTTTGTTCTTGTGTCTCACTTTTTGGATAATCATTTTCTTCTTGTTTTTAAACTTCAGATTTGTAGGTCTAAGTTGTTGGTGCGAGTTTTTGGAAAACGCGGTTTTTGGGAGAGTTCAGGGATCCAACAGCATATAATGAGAAAATACAGTGTAATGTCTGACGCAGAGATGAATCTAAGAGGGGGAGAATGGCTTAGATAGTAATCGTTTAGTGAGATTAAAAGCGGGTGTACAATGGTCTCAGACAGAAGAGCTTAGAAAGCAGAAATCGTAAAGAAGAAGCAGGAGTCCGAGAGAGTTTTTTTTTCCTTTCTTCTGTTACAGATTAGTAAAAATAAATAGATGATTCGTGGTCTGCTAGCCGTTGAGCGATTACGGCGTTACTTTGGGAATCTAGGCTGCGTTGGTGCTAAATCCATGGATCGTAACGGCTTGGTCCTACATTTGGGGAGGCGAGGACCAAGGGCGAACGTTGGTGTCATTGGGTAAACGATCGTTGACACTGGTCGCCAGCGCGGGGCTCCTGGCAAGCCTTGGTCGCAGGGAAGGCCTGGACCGTCCTGGTTATTTGGGCCGTTGAGATGCTAATTGGGCTGATCGAGCCCAAAGTCATTTTTTGGGCATACAATAATCCCCCACTCTTCGCGTCCACGGCACGCGGACGGGAAGAGTATGAAATGCGGTGTCGTTTGACTCTGAGCAGGTGTTGGCGATGGTTTGCTTCTCGTGCAGACGTGTCGTGATCTGGGCCGTCCACAGCGTTGTGCATCTAACGGCTAGGTTTGAATCGGTACGACTTCCTAGGGCGTAATGATGAGGTGCGGCTTCCCCAAACGTGAGGATGTTTCCCGCGGTTCCCAACCTTTCGTCTTCCATAGTTTGTCTTTTGGCCTTCATCACTTTTCTTCTTCACCACAATCTTGTTTCTTGCTCTCCATTCTTGTCTTTCTTGCCATTTCCGTCTTCTCCTTGCCGCTAATCACCATGTCTGGTACTCCCGTTAATTCCGATGCTTCTATTGGGTCTGTCCCACTCCAGGCAAGTTCTGTAGAGGACAGTTCTCCAATGCCATCCCTTGACCAAGAGTCGGGGGTGAGGAAGAGGTCCAGACCCTGGTTCGCCGCACTCGAGCAAGTGGTGCCGCCGTCCATCCTGCCTCTTCCCAGTCTTGCCACTCAGAGGTAGAGTTTCAATGTCTGTGCAGTAACTACCCCTCCCTCTGTTCGATTGAGGCGAGGGCTCCCCGCGCCGAGGAATCTGCGAGCACGCCCGTCCAGGGATGGACGAGCCTGTTCGTGGAAGTTTTTCGATATGGGGTGTGTGTACCCCTGTCCTCTCTGATCGCCGACTTGTGCAGATACGCTGACGTGGCCCCTGCCCAACTCATGCCCAAGGTCTGGCGCATCGTCATGTCCTTGGAGGCCTTTGCCAGCTTGAGGGAGGACTTGGAGTTCACCGTCGCCGACCTCCTCGCGGCCTATTACCTGGCCAAGAAGAAAGATGGTTTCTTTACTTTGAGCCCTCGTCTCGGGTCGTCACCATTGATCACCGATGAGCAGATCAATGACAGGGATTGGTCTGAACGATGGGTCTTTGTGGAGTCTCGTCAGATCGTTGCCACCGGTGCCCCCGTCCTCTCCTCCTGGAACTTTGAAGGTAAGTGTTCGTGCGCGTACTTTATGCTTTTCCTTGTGTAAAGCGCTGATGAGAATGTTTTATTGTCCTTGCAGCCTCCCCGAGTAAGGACAGGCTAAGGGGGGCCAATGAAGAGAGCCTCTGAGCAATTATGGGGGCCACCAAGGGACACAAGGACTTCCGCCTCCTCTTGAAACTCGCTGATTCCCCCATGGTAAGCTTTCACCGCTTGTGACCACCATTCTTGGGAGCGATTGGTATCGATGTCTTATGATTGTGTGGATTTTTTCTTTGACAATGCGCGTGGCCATGAAGACCAAGGCCACACCTTCTAAAGGAAGGCTGTCGCCGGCCCTGAATTCCAGGGAAATCAAGGCTCATCTTCGCCCCGTGGAGACAATGTCTAAGGCAACAGTCCCCTCTACTAGTGCCGTCACCCCCTCCTCCGCAGGTGTCATAGACTTGTCGGCTTCAACTCCTGTGTCGTCCACCCGTGTCTCTCCTCCTCGTGCTTCCCTTGCTGGAACGATCACCCGCAAGGGCAAGGCCGTCTTGGACTCTTGAAGGGAGGAAATGGTCGGGCCCCAGAAGAGGAGAAGGGTCGAAGACGAGGGTACGATTGTGCCCTCGAATGCCGTGGGACCTTCCAAGCTACCCATCCTCACAGATGAGTCCGGTGCCATTCCAGTGGTACGCCTCCGACCGTTTGAGGCTGACCGGAAGATGATGCTAGCTGGGGGCCGTGAGTAGGCCGTAGCAGACACCCTTGCTAGGCTGTCGCAGGTAGTTTACGTCTCTGATGTTCTTGGTTTTCCCCTTCCCGAATTAACTCGTGGATTCACTTCGTTTGCTTCTATTGGCTTCGCGCTAGGGCTTGCTCAGCGTCGCCATCCTTGGCCAAGAGTTTGTTGAGATGGGCGAGCATTTGGCCAAGGCGGAGGGGGAGAGGGACCTCCATCAACGAAGCATGGCTGCCAAGGAGAGGGAGTTGAAGCGCATTCGGGACTTGATGCATGAGCAAAGGGCCGTCGTGGCCGCCACGGACGAGAGGACCCAGCGCGTCAAGGATGAGGCTGCGAACCTTCAGAGGATGCTGACCATCATCAAACTCGACCGTGACATCGTGAAGATGGAGGCCACAGCTCTAAAGGAAGACATCCGGGCCTTGGAGACAGAGGCGTATATGCGTGGGCGGACGCAGGCTCTCTAGGAGCACATGGTGGGGATGTCAAGCCGGTGGAACTTTCATGAAACCGTCGGCTTGTATGAAGCCACCTGCAGACGTACCTTTGAGCCTGATCCTTTCAATGGCTGGGACGGATAGTCTGCGGCATGCCCCGGGGAAGGAGCGACTGACGCTGGCACTCGAGGGGAGTCATCGGCCCCAGGTGGGGTGAATGGAGGGGCAGTGGCACTGGGAGGTGGCATGGATGCGACTGAGGCCGAGAGGCCTGACGCTTGAAATTTCTTATCCCCTGCGTGGGACACCTTTCTGGCCGTGTGTGGCCATTTTCTAGAACTTGTTGCCCGCAATGGGCGTGGATATTATGGGGTCGTAGCGGCCCCGCGAAAATTTTTTTGTCAAAGTATATGCCAGGCCATCATGCCTGTCTCATTTGCATATGTTGTGTTTTCTCTTTGTTTCGTTTCTGTCAGCAGATCGCGATTACCTAATTTGACTATCTTAGAGACGAAGTGGTCGAGTCTAGGCTTCTCTTGTTTGTCGATGGCACAAACTTACTTAGCTGGACGTTGGCTCGTGGTCGTCGCAAAGACCACGTAGCCTCAGTTCCGTTGTCGAGATAGGAGTTAACTAATCTGTCGTGAGTTTTGACTTGTGTGGTCGTGAAAGGCTCAAGAAAAATTGCTGAATAATATGTAATTCATTGAGTGGGGTCGAAGACCCAATTAGTACAAACGTGGCGTCGCAGCCAGTTACAAGGAAGGGGATTGACGTCGAAGTCTGATCCCTGAATACATATGCAGTGCAGAAGCCTAAGTTACAGAAGTTATCTAATGGGCCTATACGGTTAGGCCTGTGTGATCGAGGGGAATAAGGGTCCTCGTACATGAACGAACAGAGGGTAGGAACAGCATCTGTCGTCGAACAGGGGTAAACTAGAATTGCCTTCGTTCCTACGGGTGTGTCAAAATTAGGGTCAAGTTAGGCCATGATGACTCGCTGCTAGCCAGTTAGAAGTGGCGTTCGAGTCGTAGATGGGCCATGTAATGTGGACCTGACCTCAACGTTGGCAGGAAAAGGCTCACCGGCTGTCTGAGGATGAAGTCCAAGAAGACGTGGGCTGCATCTAGCCTTGATGGTCTTGAGCAGGTGCTTCAGACCGTCAGGTTGGTCGTCATTCGTCGAGGTCCATGGCAAGGCCAGTGGTGACGTTATGACTTGCGCAATACTTTTTCTCTGCAAGGTTAGCTCAAAATGGACAAGCAAAGTATAGTAGGAACAATGTGATCAGACTGGTCTGTAGCGACCCCGATGTTATAGCACAAGGCGTCAGTCCTTTATGGGTGTCGCGTCATTGGACGTATGTCATCACTCCAAGGTAACTCAGTAAAAAGGTTAGATGCATGTGTTCGGGAAGGTGTAAATAACCATCAAGCATGCGTTAGAAGTAGTACCTTTTCAGGTGGATGCGTCATTGTCCCTGTCTGTCGCTCAATTGGTAGGCTCCTTGGTTGACGACTCCAGTTATCTGGTATGGGCCTTCGTAGGTCGAACCTAGTTTGCCTTCGCTCGGGTTTTGAGTGTTTTGGAAAGTTTTTCTAAGCACCCAATCACCCAGCCTGAACTGTCTAGCGCGTACGTTCTTGTTGTAGTACCGCGCGACTTTCTACTGATGCAGAGCCATGGTAATCATTGCCTACTCCCGTCTCTCATCGAGGAGGTCCAATTGATCATGTAGAGCTTGGTCATTGGACTCACGGTCTATCCAGGCATATCGGAGTGATGGGAGTCCCACTTCAACGGGGATCACAGCTTCGGATTCGTAGATAAGGGAAAATTGAGTTTCACCTGTCGTCGTGCGGGACGTCGTGCGGTAGGCCCACAGTACGGAAGGGAGTTCCTCTACCCACCTTCCTTTGCTTTGCCTAGTCACTTCTTGAGCGAGGCGACCAAAATCTTGTTGCTGGATTCGGCTTGCCCATTGGATTGAGGATTCCTTGGCGTAGAGAAATGCAAAGTTATTCCCCAATTGTGGCAGAAGTCACGAAATCGTCTTCCAATGAATTGGGAGCCGTTGTCGCAGACAATCTCTTTGGGGAGGCCGAACTTGCAATTGTATTTGGGCATAGGCTTCTGCTTCAACCCACTTCATGAAGTAGTCGGTCACTACCAACATGAGGACCACCTTGCCGGGGGCCATGGGAAGTTTCCCAACAATGTCCATCTCCCACTTCATGAAAGGCCAAGCTGGTGCAATTGCATGGAGCAGCTCTGGGGGCTGATGGGTGACGTTGCTGATGGGTGACGCTTGTCGCACCATTTGGCTGTGTCTTGGGCGTCGTTCTACAATGTTGGCCAGAAGTACCAAAACCTGAGTACTTTCCGCGCAAGGCTTCGTCTTTCGGAGTGGTCGCCGCATTCTCCTTCGTGGATCTCCCTGAGGACAAATTTAGCTTCTTGGGGGCTGACGCACCTGAGGAGTGGCCCTGCATACAATCGTTTGTACAATAGGTTGTCCACGACGCAAAACCTATCTGCACGTACTTTGATCCTTCGAGCTTCATTTCTACACGTACTGCAAGTACTTGAGTAGGGGGCTCCACCAGTCCCATGTCAAGCTGTTGGAGTAGGACCTGTCAGCCTTCTGCTGGATGGCCGGGAACTGCAAGTTATGATGGGGACTGACTCTACCTCGCTGGTACTGACGGACGATCCAAGGCTTGCTAGTGCGTCCGCCTCTTAGTTTTCTTCGCGGTTAATCTGAGTAACTCGAAACTCTTCGTTGTTGGACAATAGGTCGCTGGCTAGCCATGGTAGGCTTGCATCCTTGCGTCCCTAGCCTGATATGTGTCGTCGATCTGTCGCGCGACCAATTGTGAATCGCTTTTGATTTCCAACTTGGCAGCTCCGACCTCCCGAGCCAGCTACAGTCCTGCGATAAAGGCCTCGTACTCTGCCTCGTTATTCATAGCTTTGAACTCGCAGTGGACTAACTGTCGTAGGACTAGTCCACTCGGGGATGACAGCATGATCCCTAGTCCTCGTACTCTGCCTCGTTATTCGCCTTGGTTTGCCCCTCGGTCTACGGCCGATGCCTCTTTGTCTGCTAGTGGTCGTAAGTCAGGCGAGAAGTCCGGGATAAAGTCTGCTAGGGCCTGCGACTTGATGGCAGTTCGCGGGTGGTAGGTGACGTCAAACTCGCTGAGTTCGACAAACCACTTGACTAGCCTGCCAGAGAGGTCCGGCTTGTGGAGGATGTTTCTCAGAGGGTAAGACGAGATGACCGTTATGGGGTGGCACTGGAAGTATGGCCTCAGCTTTTGAGATGCAGATACCAGGGAGAGGAGTAGCTTCTCGAGTTGTGAATACCGCGTCTCAGCGTCCAACAGAGTCTTACTCGTGTATTACACAGGTCGTTGTCTTCCCTGATCCTCCCTTACCAGGACGGCGCTGACAGCTCTAGAAGACGCCGACAGGTATAGAAACATGGTCTCCCCAGGGGAAGGTTTGCTTAACAAGGGAGGCTTGGTGAGGTATTGCTTCAACCCCTATAAGGCTGCCTCGCACTCTTCACTCCATTCAAAGGTTTTGTTCTTCCTTAGAGCGTCGAAGAACAGGTGGCACTTCTCGGATGACCGCGAGATGAACCTGTTGAGGGTTGCTATACGCCTTGTCAGCCGCTAGATGTCTTTGATGCTGGTCCGAGATGGTATATCTAGAATCACGGGGATCTGCGTCGGGTGGGCTTCAATCCCCCATTGAGAGACCAAGTATCCCAGAAATCTCCCGGATGCGACGCCAAAGGAACACTTCTCCGGGTTCAGCTTCATGTTGTATCACCTAAGCAAGGAGAAGGCCTGGCTGAGGTGACTCATGTGGCCTTCAGCTCGGAGGGATTTGACCAGCATGTCTTTGATGTACACCTCCATTGTCTTACCGAAGTGGTCCGCGAACATGCTGTTCACCAGTCGCTGGTAAGTGGCACCTGCATTCTTTAGACCAAAGGGCATCACTTTATAACAATAGACGTCACGCTCTGTTTGAAGGCTGTCTTCTCCTGATCTTCTGGATGCATGAAAATTTGGTTGTAACCCGAAAAGGCATCCATGAAGGTCAGGAGCTCATGGCCAGAGGTGGCGTCAACCAGGGAATCAATGTGAGGAAGGGGGAAAGGGTCCTTCGGCCATGCCTTGTTCAAGTCGGTGAAGTCAATGCATACCCGATGTTTACCATTCTTTTTTGGCACAACGACGACGTTGGCTAGCCAGTCGAGGTACTGAACTTCACGGATAGACCCTATGTCGATCATCTTTTGAATCTCCTCGTTGATGATTCTGTTCCTCTCAGGGGCGAACCTCCGTTGTTTCTGCTTGACAAGCTTGTGGTTGGGATCAACATTCAGCCTGTGCATCGTTACGGCCTGGTCTATCCCTGTCATATCTGCATGGGACCAAGCAAAACAATCAGCATTCTCAGAAAGGAAAGTTAGGAGTTTACCTCGCAGGACTGAGGACAGTCCTGATCCCAGTCGGACGGTGTGTTCAGGGCTCTCGTCGTCCAAGGTGACGATCTCCAATTCTCCTCCGTGGGCGAGTCTCTGTCGTCCACGACCAACGGCTGCTGTGATTGCTATGCAGCTGGGCTCTTAGGCATCTTCAGAGAGGCCTGGTAGCACTCTCATGAGGTCTTCTGGTCCCCTTCGATATGTCGTACCCCCATGGTGTGTGGAACTTTATAACTTGATGGAGGGTCGATGGGACTGCCCTCATCTGATGAATCCATGGTCACCCTAAGAGGGCGTTATATGCCGAGGGGCAATCCATAACCTGGTACTTTATGGGGAGATTCAAACCGGCTGTGAAGGTGAGGAGAGTGATCTCCCCTACCGTCTTGTCAGGGGCTCCGTTGCCGAAGACCTAGACTGAGGGGGCCCTGATAATCTGTGACTCCACCCCCATTTCCTTAACCGCGTTCATGTAGACAATGTTAACGAAGCTCCCGGGATCTACCAGCACTCTCTTGATGTCGAAGTTCTCGAGGTATAATGAGATGACCAAGGCATCATCGTGAGGGTAGACCACGCGTGAGATCTCTTCCTTCGAGAAGGTAATCGGTTCGTTGCTGGCGGGAACATTCATCTAATCTGCCGTTTGGAGATTTTCCAAGGCACGGGCATGTCTCTTGGCAGCGGAGTAAGTGTATCCACTTATCTCAGAGCCTCCAACGATAGTGTTGACCGTCCTCGCGTTCCGTGGGGGCTCTTCAGGAGTTGGTTGGGGCCCTGCGGAATCCTTCTTCTCTCGACTGCTTTTCTGCAGGAGATGAGTCAAACGCCCCTTCTTGAGCTATTCTGCCACTTCCAATTGTAGGGTTATGCAATCGGCTGTATAGTGTCCATGGTCGCCGTGGAAGTCACACCATTTGGATTTATCACGCTGGTCGGCTAGTTTCTTGATCTTGGGGGGCCACTTGACACTGTCTCCCAGGTTCGCGAGGGCTTGCACGAGCTCTGCTGGGGACACTGCGAAGTTGTGTTGCTCAAGCTTGGGTGGATGCGCCTTGTCGCTCGACTCCACCTGCTTGTCTGAGCCCTGTCTCTCTGAGGCATTGCTGGGGTAGGGTTCTGCTCTCCACCCCCTGCTGGATTGTCGAGAGTTTCAGCTGCGTCACAGATAGTCTCGGAGCATCTCCCCCCGACGTTGGATGATCTTGTACAGATAATTAGGTTGCTTTCGCAATTTATGGCTACTAGAGAACTGTTGGACAAACGTGTCATTGAGGTCAGCAAAGGAGGCGATGGATTGGGAAGGCAGAGAGGTGGACCACTCCATCACTGGTCCGGAGAGACTCGAGCCGAAACCCTTGCACATGCATGCTTCTCTCAGCTCCCTTGGGATGGCGACGGTGTGCATGCATTGCCTATAATGAGTCATGTGCTCGTCCGGGTCCATCGTCCCATCATAGAGACGGATATGCAGAAGCGTTAACTTCTTCGGCATATCAATCAGGGCAATCTCATCAGCGAAGGGAGAGTCAGTGAAGCTCCCGGGTTGGCTCTTCTTTAGCGGTATTGGGACTCTAGGGATCCGCTCCACGAGAGCTTCCAGTTCCTGCAGCTTCTTTAGCCATATTGGGGGTGCTGTCACAGGGTTGCCGTCGTCGACGACCGGCGGACCGTCGGAGCCATCTCTGGCCTCCTCCACGGGATGCATAGTTGTATCAAATAGACTCTCGAGGTTCTGTCCCCCCGTCGTGCTGTCGCGCCTCTGACCCCCAGTAGGGTCATCATGACCTGCATGAGAACCCATGCCAATAGGTGAGTCAGACGTTCGCATTGTCGAGATGCCATTACCTGTGTTCAGAGAGGTCGTTGAGGTTGGGCCATGGGGTATCCCCCGGCGTCTGTCATCTACGAACTGTGCGGCTGGGGTTGCCCTGCAGCGGCCTGGGCTTGAGTTACTGCGGCAAAGGTGGCGACTTGCTCCTTCAACGCAACGTTCTCACCTTCCAAGCGGTGGAGCAACTCTTGCTGTTTGGCGTGCAGCTCCTCCTGTGCGGTGACTTTCTTCACTTGATCCCCAATCTGGGCAGACTGCTTCTTCACCATTTCAATCAGCTCAGCCAGGGTCGGACCAGTTGCTTGTGTGGGACGGTCAACAGGAGGAGGTGTCTTCCCTGTCATGGTTAGTGATAAAAGCAGAATATAGATAACAAAAAGGGTTAGTGGTTCTCGATGTCAGATACCACACTGTGAACGACAGAGATACTATTGAGTCCCCACAGACGGTGCCAAAATGTTGGTGTGAGTTTATGGAAAACGCGGTTTTTGGGAGAGTTCGGGGATCCAACAGTATATAATGAGAAAATACAGTGTAATGTATGATGCGGAGATGAATCTAAGAGGGGGAGAATGGCTTAGCCAGTAATCGTTTAGTGAGATTGAAAGCGGGTGTACAATGGTCTCAGACAGAAGAGCTCAGAAAGCAGAAATCATAAAGAAGAAGCAGGAGTCCGAGAGAGTTTTTTTTCCTTTCTTTTGTTACAGATTAGTAAAAATAAATAGATGATTCGTGGTCTGCTAGCAGTTGAGCAGTTACCGCGTTGGTGCTAAATCCATGGATCGTAACGGCTTGGTCCTACATCTGGGGAGGCGTGGACCAAGGGTGAATGTCGGTATTGTTGGGTAAACGAACATTGATGCTGGTCACCGATGCGGGGGTCCTAGCAAGCCTTGGTTGCAGGGATAGTTGCTGGGCCTTGCCTGGACCGTCCTGGTTATTTGGGCCATCGAGATGCTAATTGGGCTGATCGAGCCCAAAGTCATTTTTTGGGCATACATAAGTGATGTTTTATTTATTTATTTTAACCTTCAAATGTGCAGGCTATACAGTGTTTAGGTGGAATTATCTATGTGAATGAGTATGAAGTTAGTCGTCTTCTTAGAGATGCAAAGTTATACGAGATTGGAGCAGGAACAAGTGAGATCAGAAGAATGATTATTGGATGAGAGCTCTTCAAAGAAAATTGACATGATCATTTTCATTTTAATTGTCAATTGTTTTCAATTCTCAATTCTCAAAACTATGTCATTTTGAGAGTTCTTCAATGTGATGACTAATATGAGCTTAGTTGCTCTTTTGGCACTGTGCCCTTTCTCCACAGAAAAATTAAATCTTGGTTTGAAATTCCTTGCAGTAGTATAAGTTGGTCCCTAAAAATCCACGTTTCCATTTGTGAAATTTTATTCCATTTGTAAACCTAATTATGAAAGTTGATCCATAAAATGTCTTTGATATTATTTTATTTTATTGGTTACTTCATTGATGTAACCCAATGCTTTGAAAAAAGGAAGTTCAGAGTGATCATGTCATCAATTAGCTTAATTTCACTTTTAAGTGGATGGCATGACCCAAAAAAAAAGCGGCTTAGTATACAGTGCTCCATGACAGCTTTACCATTGTTTCAAGATTCACCATCTATGGCATGACAAGTATATCTAAATTATTAATTGAATCTAAGAACTAAGATAGATTGGATCTAACATAAATGGTTAATATTTTACATTGTGGTGAACAAAGGTTCCAATCATGGTGGAAGATGTATTCATATTTGTTGCTCAATAGTTCCTTGAAATCATATAAAAGCCTTAAGTAAAAGACAATAATAATTGAGGCCAAGGTATATAATCTGCAAAACTTTGCTTACAACTAAGTAGGGGTGGAAACAGGTCAGGCTAGGCTCCACCCAAAACAAGTCTAGCCTGTTTTGGTTAGTCCTGGCCTATGCCTAGCCCGTGGCCTGCAACATGATTTTTTTAAGCCAGGCCTGAAGCTTAATAAAAGGCTTGTTTTTTGATCAACGGGCTAACATGCTTTAGGAATATGTCTGAAACAGGCTAAAAACATGCCTACACATAAAATATCTTATAAATTGCAAAAATAAATTAAAATCAATACAAATACATAAAAATGTTGCAATCTAATTAATCAAGGCACAACCTAATAATACAACTATTTAACAAACATGAAATGTATATTATTACAACAATCTTCAACACCAACAAGATAAAGTATAGCCACTAACATCAAATCTTCAATATGATTTCTTCTTCTTTCTCAGACACCTTAAAAATAATAAATCAAATGTATATCAGTATATCATAATATAATTTAATGGGTAATATTTATGACAGATAGTATAATTATATCAATGGAAAAATAGTACCTGCGGTTTCTTCTTCAAACCATACTTATTGCAAAGCTAATCCCCACCACAAATAAGTGTTTCAATTGATTCTTCGTTCAATTTAGAATGATACTTATTAATAACTCTACCTCCAGCACTAAATGTAGACTCTGATGCCACAGTTGAAATTGGAATAGCTTATATGTCGGCAGCCATTTTAGATAAAATCTTATATTTTAAACTATTATTTTTCCACCATTGCAAGGCATTGATGGAGTTAGGATTACGATCAGGAAGAGAAACACCCTCCTCAAGGTAAGCTTCCAATTCTGACTTCATTGGGGGAATTGCTTGGTTTTCACGATCAATGCTCATGATTTGGTCAATCCTATAATAATAGAAGAACCTGATGCATTGGCAGAAGAGTTGTTACCAGCATTATCAACTTCATCACTAGCAGTTGTTGCTCCATTATACATGCCAACATACTCATCATATGAGGATCCCAAAGCATTAACCACTTTTGCAACATTATCAGAAGCCACAGAATCATGCTTATAAAAAACAGGAAATCAATAATTAATAACGTATAATTTGAACCTAGGATCCAAAACACTTGCAATAACCATTAGCAAATTGCATTCACCCCAATATTTGTCAACCTTTTCTTTCATTGAGGCTTGTTGAGATAATGTTTTGATGATGACAAATATGTTTTTGAAAGTGTGCTTTGATTATTAGTTTTCAGAAAGTTTTTGATAATCTTCGAGTTTTAATGAAATGTTTGAGAGAACTCGAGTTATAATTGTTGGAACTCGAGTTACTGTGTTTAAAAACGTATTACAAATCTCAAACTTTCAAGAGAACTCAAGTTTTGATTCGAGTTATATCAAAACTCGAGTTCTGGATTTTAAAACTCGAGTTTTTGTGTGTTTTAAGAAGCTTCAGAATTGCAAAACTCTTTAGAGAACTCGAGTTTGAATAAAAGTTTTGGTAGAACTCGAGTTTCATATTTTAGAACTCGAGTCTCGGGCTTTAGAAAAGTTTTAGAAATACAAAACTCTTTACAGAACTCGAGTTGAAGTAAAAGTTCTGGTAGAACTCGAGTTTCGTGTTTTAGAACTCGAGTTTCGTACGTTGGAAGTGTTTTGGAAAAACCGAACTCTCAGAGAAAACTCAAGTTATGTTGG
>QFDD01002125.1:0-28849 GCA_006871305.1 Vachellia collinsii | reverse complement strand
AAAAATAAAATGCTTGAAACAAATTGGATCTATATATATTACTAACCTGAATTATTTATTCGGCATCATCCGCCCTGACAAGTGGTAAATCTTCATCTCCTTCGGGGAAGAAGTTTTCAAAATCAGAAGGATGGAATGGCTCCGCCTCATAGACAATGTGCTCATCGCTATCACCCATGTCGTAAAGATCTCTAGGCTTAAGATGAACGACCATACTCCAATCTTTATGCTTCTCATCCTCCACATAATAAACCTGTTGTGCCTCGGATGCTAGAATGTACGGCTCATCGTCTGGAGAGTCACCTGTGTGAATGAGTCTTGAAAAATTCACAGATGTGATTCCCAACTCATCAGTAGTGAATCCACGAGAGGTTGTCGTATTTGCCCAAGAGCACTTGAATAATGTGACGGTAAAATGCCCCTGATAATTCATTTCGATTATATTGATCAATTAAAAGGGCGCAATAACAATGATATCAGAAGTGTAATCAGAGAAGAAAGTGAGAAAGTATGAGTTTCTGGTCGAAATAAGTCTTAAGTAGTAGGAATTCAACGGTCGTTTTTTAGCAGCGGTTTTGAACCGCTGTCGTAACAGCTGAAAAAAACAACGGTTGAATATTAGCAGCGGTTCTAAAACGGCTGCAAATTTAAAATCAGTGGCGGGATTTTTTAATTTCAAATTTGCAGCGGTTTTTAAAACCGCTGCCATAACCGCTGCAAAAACAACCGTGTGATATTTGCAGCGGTTTAAAACCGCTGCTAATATATCACCGTTGAATGTAGCAGCGGTTATGGCAGCGGTTCAAAACCGCTGCAAATTTGACTTCATGCGTTTGCAGCGGTTCTAAAACCGCTGCTACATTCCTAACTTTAACACCTTGATTAAATTCCAACATTTCAATATTTAAATTCTTAAATTTAAATAATAAGTTAGGCAAATTTTTTAATGAAATTTCCAACATTTAACTAATAACACTTTTAAAGGAAATTTATAAATTTAACTAATAACAGTTTTAAAATTTTACAATCTGTACAAGGAAAAAAATATCTATCAAGAATCCGACTGAGGGGGCGGTGGGTTATGCTGACCGTCTGGACGATCATCTGTCCGAGGAGGCTGGGGATCAGGCTGGGCTGGTGGTGGCGCGATGATTGGCAACACCATCAGAAGGAGCTGAGGAGGAGCAACACCGGGCTGAACCTGGTGAAAGGCCATCTGGATGATGGAGTTGGCAACCTGCCTCCACATCTCCATCTGTGCCTGCATCTGCTCCTGCATCTGCGCCTGCACCTGCACCTGTGTCTGAGCATGGGCCTGCACTTGGGCCTGCACCTGGGCCTGCACCTGCGCCTCAACCCGTGCCTGGACCTGGGCGTCCACTCGAGCGTCAACCTGCCCTAAGACCTTCTCTCGGACCTCCTCTCTCAGCTCAGCGCGTAGAGACTCTCGGTCCACATCAGAATCACCGTGCCTCCTGGGTCCCGATGTGGTCGCTTGGGACGCAGCAGCAGAAGATGAAGTCCCAGCTTCATATCTGCTACTCCCGAAGACTCTGGTCCTCGTCGCCCCAAACCCGAATCCTAGAAGTCGCCCAGGGTGCTGATCACGCCCTTCCATCGCCGTCTTCAGTGAGAGAGTGGGGTCTAAGGCTGACCCCTGGGACTCCCTGAGCTCAGCGTCAGTTTGCTGAATACGCTCCTGAAATAGAAAACAAATGATATTAAATTATTATATACAATGAAATAAATATTAAATATTTATAGAACAAACAAAATACACTTACAATAAGCTGCTCCGTCTCCTCAGATAATGGAGTCCCGTCATTATGCCTGTGGGTGGCCACATACATATCTCCGTATGTGGCCCTCCGACCTTCCCTCCTCGCTGCGTCGTCCTAAATAAACATAATATAACAATTTTAATAACAATTAACAATTAAAAAACATTTAAAAATCAATTAACAATTTTAATAACAACTTACCATCTCAGCATAGGTGCAGGAGAATGGCTTCGATCCTGCAGTATGGTGGATCGTCTGGCGTGCGCAGCTCTGTGCAGCTCGCCTGGAGATAGCCATACTGCCCGGTGACCTCCTCCACCTGACAAATCTTGCCCAGCTTTCTGGCTGGACCGGGTCAGTCACGTCTTCTGCCACCTCCAGCGTAGTCCGCGTCCCATAGCGGTTCTTCGAGTGGTACAGGCGATTTCGCCTGTTCTTCCACCCCTCTCCCATCTTTGAGATGGAGTAGTCCTTGTGCGCATCCCGCACAGCAAATTTATTCTGCAAAAAAATAGATCAAAGTTAATCAGTATTTCACAATAAAATAATAACTTCATTTAATTAAATATATTAAAAATATACCTTTACTTTATTCTCCCAAACCCAATCCTTGTCGTCCTTTCGCACCCTCTTCCACGTCTCAGCGCCGATGTCAAACTGGCCGTAGTTCCCTCCTTGCTCGGCCAGGTAGCGGTGGTACAGCTGACCGGCCTTCCCGATCGGTTGCCGTGTCAGCTCATTCCAGGGTACCACAATCCGGTGGCCAGCATCGAGCTGAGAAACATCCCTCAATGCCAGCTTCCTCTTCTGCAGCCGGCCTGTCGGATCTGCACATTTCATTCAAACATTAACAATATAAATTAAATTAATTCATCAATTTTATTACAAAACATAAATCTAAATTACTTACCCTGAATGTCCACTTCAAAGCCAGTGGACCACGAAGCAGAAGGCCGAGGGAATCCCTCTTCCCTGGCGATATCCTCATCCTCGAAGTTCTCAGCCGCCTCGACTGAGATATCTGGAAGATCAAAATCTTCAACGCTGAGATATGTGTTGTCAGGATTGGCCTCAGCGCCGCCAGCTTCCGGAAACTCCTGCTCCTCAGGAATGGCCTCAGCGCCACTTCGTTCCGGCATGTCCTCGTGCGGTATCATGGGCTCCTTACCGGGCTTGCGTGTAGGATCAGGACTAGACATCTATAATAAAAAAAAACACATTAAAATAAAGTAAAAAAAACATAAAAATAATTTAAATAAATTTAAAAAACAATAAAATAAAAACAAAAGTAATACCTTTTTTTCTAAAGAATAGACTGATTTCTCTATATTTTAGTTTCTGAAACTCTTTCGATGTGACGTTTTTGAGAAAATGGAAGTTGAATATATAGAGTGAGCAGTTAGCAGCGGTTTTGATTAAACCGCTGCTAATTAGCAGCGGTTACAGGAAAACCGCTGCCCAAACTGCTGCAAAATAAGATGACTTCTCGGAAACCACGAAATTTAGTAGCGGTTTTATACAAATCGCTGTTAAATTGGAGGGAATTCCGTGACGTTTCAAATTTGCATCGGTTAATTTTGCAACGGTTCAGGTAACCGCTACTAAATGGTGACTTTTCGTATTTTGCCGCGTTTTTTTCCCATAAAAGCGCTGCAAGATTACGCTGCAATTTTGGCGGGTCATTGGCGCCAAATTTTGTAGCGGTTTTAAACCGCTACTAATTAACCGTCGTGGCAAACGCTTATTTTCCGCGGCAAATTATTTTGAAACCGCTACAATTTACATATTTTGTGGCGGTTTATAAAACCGCGACAAAATAACCGCTACAAATGTGATATTTTTTTGTAGTGACTGGCTTGCTCCTCCATACACACTATAGTAACCCTGCATCCATTTGTTATTTATATTAATTAATATCAGTATACACACAGACATATATATGTTATGTGAATTTTTTTGAGTGAGTCATGTGAGAATTTTCAATAATAGGTTAATTATATCTTTTCCACGTTTAGTTAAAAGTGAACAATAAATTACCCAAACCTTTCTTTAGTCATTTAAATAGCATTTTTTAAGAAAAATTGTGAATATTTGTCAAAACTATTACTTTGTAAGCAAAAAATATAGGGGAGTTTATGTAAATTAAACTGTTATTTATGTCATATTGCACTAAAACAAATCTTGATTTACATATATGACTGCAAAATATGGAGGAATATGTGTATATATATTGAAAGGGTACAATTCGTGGCTGTCGCTGTTGCCAGACGTTCAAAGAGAATAGAAACGACAACGCTGCTGAATGAATTATTCATTGATCAGCCTCCTTCTCCATTCTCTCACTCGTGTATCATTTGTTCCATTCAAACCCTTTAAATTCATACGCATTCCATTTCATCATCGTCATTATTATTATTTTTTTGTTTGGGAGACAGCAGACAGGTTGATATAGACAAATCAATCAGACAACCATTTTATTTCTCGGTTGATGAATTGAACTTTGGGTTATCCCATACGTTTGTCTATCACAAGGTGAAGCCTTCTGGAACAAGTTTCAACGTTAGCAAAGAGAAGAAGCGCTTGAGAGAGAGCAGTCTTGTAGTTTAGTGGCAACAACAGAACTCTTCCCCCCCCCCCCCGGGGGGGATTCAAACTGGTTTTAAATTTGAATCTGGTTCCTTTGCTCAACGCTATGTCAGAGTCTTGGAATAGGAAAGTGGAAAGAAAATTCTGCACTTGAACCTGGGCAAGATATGCTATTTTTATCAAGAGGGGGAGGGCCCATTTCCAGCTGGAACCCTGTAATGGCACACTTTATATTTAGACATCTCTTCTTTGCACGGTTATGTTTGCATGGAAGAAAGTTCAAAGAAGAAAGGTTGAAAATGATAAGTGATGCGTATAAAATTATTGTTATTTTTTATATTGAAGCTTGTTACCATGTATTTATCCGTTGTTAAAAGATTTTTGAGTAATTAAATACTTTCTTTAGATCTCGTAGTTATTCCCTCAAACTAGTGTTTTAATTAAGGGTTAAGGGATAAGAATCTTATGAACTTTTCTCAATTATGCACCTAGCACTGTATGCTTTTTTTAGATATAAAAATGCACATTAACTTTTTTTTTTTTAAATAAAGTTAGAATGCCGCCCCAACCGTTGATTGAGGCAAACGCATGTAATTTTTAGGTTCAATGGGTCACACACACCATTGTCCAGTTGTCTCTCATCTGCACATTCTAATCACAATGCGCCAACTCAGCATTAATTTTATCCCACTTGACATGCCCTCACTCTTTTAGCGATGTATATGATTAGTTAAAAAAAAAAAAACCACACTCTCTTCCAACTTCATTCTCCCCCGCTGTCTTCCCCCACATTTTCAACTTCCGCCGTCTCTGACTCTCTTCCACGGTATACGGCGGCTGTTGTCATCTCTAAAAACACAACATATTCACTCAAACAAGTGTGTTAATTCAATAGCATTTGTGTAAACAAACAATTTTCCCTTAAATTAAAGATTGATGCTAGCCAGCAAGTTGACTCTCCAACTTCAAGCGATGCCTCTTAAATTTCAAATGAGCCCTTATAAATTTTAAGTGGACAAATCATAAGAGCAAGAGCTACAAAAACTAAATGGTTTGGACAAGGTACTTGAAATTGTGCAGTTAGAAATCACTTCATACTCTCAAGGCAAATAAAGAGGAGAAAGGAACAGAAACATAATACAGCTAGGGCCCTCGGATCGGACAAGTGTGGAGAGAAAGTTATATGGGGATGAATTGGTATTTTCGCTATATGGAGGAGGGTACCTTTCCGGCTGGAGTGGCAGACCTGTCTTGAAACTTCACTTTACATCATAGATTCCTGATGCCATGTTAGTAGATAGATTTTGTATATAATAATTGGCTTAAGCTATGAACTTGCGTTAAGCGTATGCATGTTTGACATGTATTTTGATATTTTTGTGGAAGTATAAAAATACTCATAAATATTTAAAATTGAAGTAAAAATGTTAGGATCACTGAATATAATATAACACTTTTAGATATGTATATACAAAAATAATGTGGCACCACTTCAAAAAAGTAACAATATTAGATTATGGTATATAATGGTCATGACATTTTTGCTATTCCTGTTTTTAAAGGTTTACGGGTATGTCTACATATTCCAAAGCTATTTAATATTGGACGTACTTTATGTCAAAATTGATGACTGTAAATCAACCCTATATTCTTTGTTCCCTATACTGTTATTATTATGTACTTAAACTTTCTTATTAATATAATTTAGCCTTCTTATTTTCTGGGGGCATGTTAGCATAGGAAATTTTATTTAAAGTATATAGAGATGCCATATGAAATATTTAGCAATCAATTTCCAAAATCGAACAACGTTTGTTTGCAAAACTTAATTTTCTAAAAGAAACTTTTATTTCCATATGTAAAATCCAATGTTGCGTAAATGCTTTTTGTACAAATTAAAAGTCAGTGTTTTTAATGAAATACCGAAACGTATTAATAATATTAACTAAGGAAATACAAAAAGATCAAATTCAAAAGAATGCATCAAAACCTTTAAACATATTATCTCACTATTTTCAAAAATGGCTATGAGAAGCAATGTACAAAAACCCGGACTGGACCCACTGCAAAAGAAAGGGTAATTCGTAGCGATTATTTTGTCGCGGTTATAAACTGCCACAAAATTTTGCACGAACGACCCGCCAAAATTGTACCGGAAGTTTGTAGCGGTTATTTGAAAAAAAACGCGGCAAAATGTGAACGGTCACCACTTTGTAGCAGTTTTTGTTAATCGCTACAAAAAAAAAACAAATGCAAGATTGAAAGGTCATGGAATTCCCTCCCATTTAGCCGCGGTTTTTGTAGAACCGCTACTAACCTGCGTGTTTTCCGAGACATGTAAGGATTTTGCAGCGGTTCCATTAAAGCCGCTGCTAATTTGTAGCGGTTAGCACAAACCACTGCTAATTCCTTGGCCTATATATTCAACATTTCATTTTCGCAAAAACGTCACATCGAAAGAGTTTCAGAGAGTTAGAGAGGTAAAGATTAACATATTTATAAATTATTTTTATTTATATTTTTGTAATTTTTTTCGTTTATTTTTAATTTTTTTATATTTATATTTTTTGATTGTTTTTATATTATATTTTAATTTTTTTTCGTTTCTAATATATTTTAATCTATTTATTTAATTTAGATTTTTTATTTTATTTTAATTAAGCTTTTAATTTATATTTTGTTTTTTATTTTATTTTTTAATTTTTTTTAATTTAGTTTTTATGTTTTAATTTTTTTACTTTATTTTAATTTTTGTTTTTTATTTTATTATAGATGTCTAGTCCCGATCCTACATGTTGAGCCGGTAAGGAGCCCATGATCCCTCATGACGACATCCCGGACCGGAGTGGTGGTGATTAGCGAGTTTCCAGATGCTGGCGACGTTGAGGCCAATCCTAACCATACATATCTCAGCGTCGAAGATTTTGAGCTGGGCGATATCTCAGTCGAAGAGGTTGAAAACTTTGAGGATGAGGATATCGCCAAGGAAGAGGGATTCCCACGTCCTTCTGCTTCACAGTCTACTGGCTTTGAAGTAGAAATTCAGGGTGAGTAGTTTAGATTTATAAATTAAATTCAAATTGATGAATTAATTTATTTTATAATATTTATGGTGTAAAGGAATATGCAGATCCGACAGGGTGGCTGCAGAAGAGGAAGCTGGCATTGAGAGATGTTTCTCAACTCGATGCTGGCCACCGGATAGTGGTGCCAAGGAATAGTTGACACAGCAACTGATCGGGAAGGTCGATTAGCTGTACCACCGCTACCTGTCTGAGCAAGGAGGGAACCACGGCCAATTTGACATCAGCACCGAGATATGGAAGAGGGTGCGGAAAGAAGATAAGGATTGGGTTTGGGAGAATAAAGTGAAGGTAAAATTTTAATATATTTGTTTAAATTAAGTTTTATTGTGAAAAACTGATTAACTTTAATCTGTTAATTGTTGCAGTCTAAATTTGCTGTGCGGGATGCGCATAAGGACTATTCCATCTCCAAGATGGGAGAGGGGTGGAAGAACAGGCGAAATCACCTGTACCACTCGAAGAACCGGGATGGCACGCGAACTACGCAGGAGGTGGCAGCAGACGTGTCTGACCCAGTCCAGCCTGAAAGCTGGGCAAGATTTGTCCGGTGGAGGAGGCCACCGGGATATATGGCTATCTCCAGGCGAGCTGCATAGAGCCACGCATGCCAGACGATCCACCATAATGTAGGATCGAAGTCATTCTCCTGCACTTATGCTGAGATGGTAAATATGAAATTAATTTATGTTACTTGTTTTTTAGTTGTTATCTAAATTGTTCATTCTGTTTATTTAGGATGACATTGTGAGGAGGGAGGGTTGGAGATCCACATACAGGGATATGTATGTGGCCACTCACAGGCACAATGACGGGACTCCATTATCCGAGGAGACTGAGCAGATTATTGTAAGTGTTAAATGTTTGTTAATTATTATTAGTATTTATTTAATATTATTTTTCTATTTCAAGACCGTATTTAGTGAATTGACGCTGAGCTCAGGGAGTCCCAGGGGTGAGCTTTAGACCCCACTGCCTCACTGAAGACGGCAATCGAAGGACGTGATTGGCACCCCGGGCGACTTCTAGGCTTCGGGTTTGGGGCGACGAGGAGCAGAGTCTTCGAGAGTAGCAAATATGAAGCTGGGACTTCATCTTCTGCTACTGCATCCCAGGCGACCACATCGGGACCCAGGAGGCATAGCAATTTAGATGTGGACCGAGAGTTTCTGCGTGCTGAGCTTAGAGAGGAGGTCCGAGAGGAGGCCTTAGAGCAGGTCGAGGCTCGAGTGGACGCCTAGGTGCAGGCACGGGTGTAGGCCTATATTTAGACGCAGGCGCATATGCAGGTGCAGTTCCAAGCACAGATGGAGATGTGGAGGCAGGTTGCCAATTCCATGCTTCAAATTGCATTTCAACAGGTTCAACTTGGTGTTGCTCCTACACAGCTCCCGCCGATGGTCATGCTGAACATCTTCGTGCCACCCCCAGTTCAGCCTGATCCCCATCCTCCTAGGACAGATGACCATCTAGAGGGTCAGGAGGACCCACTGCCCCCTTAACCAGATCCTTGATTTTTCTTAGTTCATTTTTACATATTGTGTTTACTTGAACACATATTGGATTTTGATTAATTTTAAATTTGTTTTTAGTTAAATTTAAAAATTTCATTTTCACTAGTAATTAATTAGTAACATTATATAATATTAATTGATAAAATTAAATTACATGTGTTATATAATGTACAAAGTTGGAAATTTAGCAATTAACAATTAGAAGAAAAAATTTGGAAATTCATCAATTACTGCAAATTAAAAGAAAAAAATGTGGGAAATGAAACATTTCAAATAATTAAAAAAAATGTTGGGCCCATAGCAACGGTTCTAAAACCGCTGCAAAAATAAGAAATGAGATTAGTAGTGGTTTTAAACCGCTACCCAAAACCGCTGCAAATTTTCAAACGTCAACATTGTAGTAGTTCTGAAACCGCTGCAAATTTCAAATTCAGTGGTGTACGAATTTAAAATTTGAAATTTGCAGCAGTTTTCAAACGGCTGCAAATGTCAACGGTTGAAAATTTGTAGCGGTTTGGGCAGGGGTTCAAAACCGCTACTAAGCCTAACGGTTGTCAATTTGCAGCGGTTTGGGCAGCAGTTTAAAACCGCTGCTAAATAATAACTGTTGGACACTTTCAATATAAGGCTCATTTCTACTAGAAATTCAAACTTTCTCACTTTCTTCTCTGATTACACTTCTTATATCAGTGTTATTGCGCCCTTTTAACTGTATGCAATGGATAAGTCATGGATCAAGCTTCCTCGTACATCCCCTTGATATTTAGCCGGGTTGAACAATTTTCTGGATTTTGCTGACAGACACGGCAAGGTTAACGATAAGATTACTTGTCCTTATCCTAAATATAATTTCAAAATGTGGCATGTTAAAGATATTGTTAGAGAGCACTTAATAGTTATGCCGTTCCCTCAAAGTTATAAGTACTAGGTATATCATGGAGAAAATGATAATGTAGTAAGAGAATATAGTCCTAGAATCTCACAAATAGGAGTGCAAGAATCTCTTGGTGGGGATCTCATCAATGATGCACTTCGTGATGCATTTGGGATTCATAACGATGTAATCCCAGATGAAGTGCAAGGCCCAGAACCTCAGTACATGAGGAATGAGGAAGCTCGTGGTTTTTTTGAATGAGGAAGCTCGTGATTTTGAGATATTTTTCTTTGAAGCCAAGGCTGCAACGATTGTATTTCTCGTCCAAAACAACAGAGCACATGAGATGGCATGCCATTGAAACGAATCCGGATGGCAAGCTAAGACATTCGCAGGATTCTGAGGGATGGAAATAGTTTGACAAAGAATTTCCAGA
The DNA here is from genome assembly GCA_006871305.1 of Vachellia collinsii. Taxonomy (NCBI): domain Eukaryota; kingdom Viridiplantae; phylum Streptophyta; class Magnoliopsida; order Fabales; family Fabaceae; genus Vachellia; species Vachellia collinsii. The sequence continues at coordinate 18,575 of QFDD01002125.1, read as the reverse complement.
TTTTGCGGCGGATCCGTGAAACATACATCTTGCTCTTGTGACTGATGGATTCAATCCATTCGGTAACCTTAGCACTAGTTACAGTATTTGTCCGGTGGTGTTACTTCCTTACAACTTGCCTCCATGGATGTGCATGAAACAGAACTCATTCATTTTGTCTATGATCATCCTTACAAAGAAAGCACCGGGCAATGATATTGATGTCTGCCTTCAACCTCTGATAAAAGAGTTGGTCGAATTATGGGCTGATGGGATTGAGACATACGATGCATATGAGAAGTCATTGTTCAACTTGCGTGCGGCTTTGATGTGGACGATAAGTGACTTCCCTGGCCTTGGAACGTTATCTAGGTGGAACATGCACACTGTACTTGCTTGTCCCGTGTGTAACTTTGACGCAAAGTCACTGCGCCTTCCATACAGTCAGAAGTGGTGATTCATGGGTCATCGTCGATTCCTTGATTGGAAGCACAAGTTCAGACTGTAGAGGAATCATTTCAATGGAAAACAAGAAAGAAGAGGACTCCCATCGTTTTAAGTGGTTTCGATATTCTTGGTCAGCTAGATGATGTTCATATTGAGTTTGGGAAAAAGGATGATGCAGATTGAGCTGGAAGAAGATCTCGTAGCACTTCAAAAGTTGATGCAGTTCAGCAATGGCGTAAAAGGAGTATATTTTTCACTATGCCTTATTGGAAGTTCAATATGCTACGCCATAGTCTTGATGTGATGCACATCGAAAAGAATGTATGTGATAATATTCTTTACACTTTGCTGAACAAATCTGGGAAGTCCAAAGATCATCTTCAAGCTAGGAATGATTTACAGTCCATGGGAATTCGTCAAGATGCTTGGCTAGACGACAATGACAGGTTTCAACCAGCAAAATTTACCTTAACGAAGCCGAACAAGGATATATTTTGTTAGGATAGGATTTGACCAAGAGGGGGTGAATTGGTCTAACAAAATTTTCACAAACTTTGAACGTAAAATAGAGTATGAGAGAAAGTTGACAAAGAGATTTATCCTGGTTCGGTCCTCTTGACCTACGTCCAGTCCTCAGAACCCTCTAAGCTTTTTAAATCCACTAATCTCAAAAGATTACAATAAACTAGAAGAAGGACTCTCCCCCTTTCTAACTCAATTTAACTCACTGACACTTTTGCTCGTGTCTTTTCCCACTCAAGATTCTCCAACCTTGAGTTTCTCTCACAGAATAAATGATTGTACAGATATATTCTCCTTTTTGAGAATTAAATGATGAACATTGAAGCTCTTAAGAATGAGAGAATGAAAACAGAGGAGGTAGTTGAAGAATGATAAATTTGCTTTCTCGTAATTGTGTTTTTTTTTTTCTGAAACTTGAATGCTTCGCCTTTTATAGGTGGGAAGAATTAAATATCCGTTAGAAACATTTAAGTTTCCGTTAGACTTATCGTCGTCATTCACCTTCCCGCAATAAATGCTTCTGACAGTAGGTAGGATGTTTTTCTGCTTTTTTGTCCGTTGAATCTCTTTCTGGTTAGGCAATCAGAACTTCATTCCTTGTTAATAATTAAAGTAATCAAGCATTTATGATGGTAGGTGAGATTCAAATAAATGTTACATGAATAAGGAAATATTTGAGATTAACATAAAGCTTCTGACAGTCTGCGTAAATGTCAGATAAAGCAAAATCGAGTTTTACTTGCTGAGAACTCGAGTTATTGAAGAAATTTCAAAGTAGAATTCACACAACTTTTGTTGTAACTCGAGTTTTATTAAGAGTTTTGATAAAACTTGAGTTATAGAACTTAAAACTCGGGTTTTCATAAGTTTTCGTAAGCAAAATCATTTTGAGCTCTTCGAGACTCGAGTTCCATTAACCAAAACTTCAAGTTTTAAATCATAACTATCATTGCAACTCGAGTTCCCTTGAGAGTTTTGAGTTTAGAACATTTTCCATCTCGAAACTCGAGTTTCATTTCACAAAACTCAAGTTATACTAAAACTCTTAACGAAACTTCAAGTTTTGGAAAGAAGTTTTGTAGTTAAAGAACTTTTCAGAGCTCGAAACTCGAGTTCTGTTTTCCCAAAACTCAAGTTATACTATAACTTTTTGCTGAAACTTCAAGTTGTGAAGGACGTTTTGATTTTCTCTCTTTGAAACTCGAGTTCTGATACTCATAACTCGAGTTCCATCAAAACTTTTATTGAAACTTCAAGTTTTGAAAAGAAGTTTTGAGTTTCAAATATTCTTCAGAGCACGAAACTTGAGTTCTATAAAACGAAACTCGAGTTTCACCAAAACTTCCATTATAACTTGAGTTTTCTCTGAGAGTTTTGATTTTCTAAAACACTTTTAACACTCAAAACTCGACTTCTATAACACACAACTCAAGTTGGGACAAAACTTTTGTTCAAACTTGAGTTCTACTGAGAGTTTTATATTTCTAAAACTTGTTTCAAAACTTGAGACTTGAGTTTTGACTCCCAGAACTCGAGTTTTGATAGAACTTCAATCAGAACTTGAGTTTTCTTGAAAGGTTGGAATTTTGAAAGCATTTTTAAACAATGTAACTCGAGTTCTCCCAATATTTTCATTAAAACTTGAAGATTACTTAAACTTTTCTAAAAACAATGAATTTTAATCATAAGTTCAAAAACACATTTGTAATCATCAAAACATTATCTCAACATATTCCTCTCAACGTTGAAGAAAATTAAGGTTCCTGATGGATATTCAAGCAACATATCAAGGTGCATAGATTTGCAGTCTCAAAGGGTAGCCGGATTAAAGAGCCATGACTTGCACGTCATTATGCAACAGTTACTACCATTGGCACTCAAAAATACAATGCCTCTAGATGTGTCGATGGTGTTGGCGCAACTTTGTTCATTCTTCAGAAAGCTGTGTGTGAAGGTTCTTGTCCCTGACGAGTTGGATCAACTGCAAAAACAGATCGCTCTCACATTATGCCATTTGGAGATCATATTCCCTCCTTTATTTTTCACTGTCATGGTGCATCTCACCGTTCACCTTGTTGAAGAGGCAAAACTCGGTGGCCCAGTTCAATATCATTGGATGTATCCTATTGAAAGGTATTCATGCTAAAAACTGTTCGCACGCATTATTTACACACACATTGAAAGGTCACTACTAATTACTACTTTGTCTTCATGTTATTAACTTATTACAAGTTCTTAGGAAAGTTGAAGTCATATATGAGGAATAAGGCATGGCCAGAGGGTTCAATAGCTTAATGTTATATAGGAAATGAGGTTCTCAACTTTTGGTCATGGTACTTTGATGACATCGAGACATCTTTTAACCGTCGTCCTCGTGTTTATGATTCCCCTGATGATGTTGGTCCGTCATCATCGACGAGTTTGTTCCCTCCTGTTGGGAGACCATTTGGAGGACATCAATACTTCAACCTCACTTCTAATGAGATGCTGTAAGCACACAGACATGTCCTGATCAACTGCAGTCAAATTGATCCTTTCATTCAGTGAGTATCAACACTTATCTGTAATTTTATAAATTCAAATTATATATCCACTTATATCATGCTTAATCATAACAGAGAATTCTGAAGTTATGTCAAGCCTCAACTACGTATCCGAACACAAACATCCATTGAGGTTGATAGAAGGGTCCATAGAGAATTTCCTGGTTGCTTTGCACACCGAATATGCAATGAAGACAACTCCTACCCAGTTGATTTGACATGCCTTGCAATGGGCCCCCTCCAGTATGTGAAATGGTTTACTACATACAATGTTAACGGGTTCAAGTTCCGCACAGTTTCACCTGATCAGGGCTCTCTCACCCAGAATTCTGAAGTTTTTGGCACTTTTGGGTATAAGAAGTTATGTGAGCAGCAGTGATGGTGACATGCATATCAGTGGTGTCCCCTACTATGGGAAATTGGTTGATATAATTGAACTGAATTATCAGGGGCACTTTACCATCACATTATTCAAGTGCTCTTGGGCAAATACGTCAACTTCTCGTGGATTCACTTTTGATGTGTTGGAAATCACATCTGTGAATTTTTCAAGACTGATTCACACAGGTGAATCTCCAGACGTTGAGCCATACATTCTAGCATTAGAGGCACAACAGGTTTATTATGTGGAGGATGAGAAGCATAAAGATTGGAGTATGGTCATTGATCTTAAGCCTAGAGATCTTTATGACATAGGTGATAGCGATGAACACATTATCTATGAGGCGGAGCCATTCCATCCTACTGCTTTCGAAAACTTCTTCCCCGAAGGAGATGAAGATTTACCCCTTGTCAGGGTAGATGACGCCAAATAAATAATTCAGGTTAGTAATATATATATATGCAATTTGTTTCAAGTATTTTTTTTCAACAGAGTATATTAGTAGCGGTTTAAAACCGCTACAAAAACTTCATAAACCGCTACTAAATCCTCCCGGACATCCTATAAATATCCTTTCTACCCCCATTTCGTTTCATACTCTTCTCTCTTTTCCCTCACTCATTCTGGCTTCCTCCTCTACTCATCTCTTTTAATTATATCTAAGGTTAGGCTCATGAAAAGCTACTGACGATAGCACTTGTTATCGGTATTGTTCTTAACAATTTATCTTCATTTTGTATTTATTTAATATTAATTATCCTTTTTTATGCAATTTTATTTTATTTAATTTATTAATATTCTTTTTGATATACTAATCTTGTATTTTTTTCTTCCAGGTTTTTATATCATTAAGTATATAATATATGTTATTTAATGACTACTATTTAATTTTAATTAATTATTCATTTACAATAAACCACTTTCTATAATTATAATTAATTTTTTTTATAATTCAAAAATTATTATGAGTAGAGTAATAAATTTTTTTAAAATCTTTTGTAAACCTTAGTAGCGGTTTTATAACCGCTACAAATGTCCTCGTGATAGAAATATGGCGAGATATTTTTATTTCTGGAGAATACATTTGTAGTGATTTTCAACTGCTACAAAATATTGGCGCGAAATTTCAAAATTTTAATATTTGGCGCCAAATCCATTTTTCCTTTCAAAATTAGTAACGGTTATACAATCACTACTATTGTTTTCCTGATTTTTCATTTTGCAGCAGTTTCTTTGAGCGCTACAATATTTTCTCCTCTTTTTTGGTAATTAAATATTAGTAGCTATTTTATCTCCGCTACAAATGTTGTACTGTTTGCATTTGTAGCGGTTATTAAACTCTGCAAACTAGTAGCGGTTTTACTTGTGTGCGTATTGGTTCACTAAAACCACTACTAAACTTGTTGCCACTGTGATTTTTGCAACGGTTTTGTAAATCGCTACAATTACTCTTGCGGTGGTTAAAAACCGCTACAACGACATAAAATAACTGCTACAAAATCACCCTTTCTATGTAGTGACCAAATGGTCTGACCAAGGGTTCGGGCTGGGTTGATGTTAGATCAAGGAGCGGGTTGACCCGGATCAACCCGGTCAACCCACTTTCAACCCGGGTTGTATAATTTTTTTTGCCTATTTTCTTGTTCAAACGACGTCATTTTGCTCTCTTTTTTTAATGTAAAAACTAAAAAGAAGAAACTAGAAAGCAGTAAAGCACTTGCAGCACAGAAACATAGATGCTATGTTGATTGTTGAACTCGAAACTAAAAATGGAGAACATCAAAAAGTCCCCTTCAGCTGCATGACCACTGACCAAAGCTCATCTCTTGACGCCCTCATCAGATCGTCAATGCTCGCCTGGAAGCTGACTCGAGTTCTCCTGGAAGCTGAGCTGCTGCTCTTGTTTAGTGGTCCATCCTTGGCTCTGCTCTGATTCACCGTCACCGCTGCTCTGGTTTGCTGCTACTGGAAGATCCGACCGGCGTGCTCCTCTTGGTAAGTCACTTCCCTAAGTTCCCTCTGTCATTCCTGCTCTGCTCTGATTCGCCGCTACTCTCGTTTTTTACTGGGAGAGATTATATGGAGATAATGTTTAATTTTTTTAAGTAATCAAAAATTCATTCTTGAGTCCACAGAGATCAAAGGAGGAAGGATATAATTTTATATATGCTGGCCCCTCTCATTTTGCCACTAAAAAAACATTTTAATTCATTAATCAATAATACTTAATTTGTAGATTGAACCAACCCTGACATTTACAATAAACTGCTTATTCTATCAACTTGACTTACAGTATACAAAAAAAAAAGTGAGATAGTATGTGTTATGAACTTATGAATGAATAGGGAAAATATTTAATAATACACAACGTCATTAGGCATACGGGAAGATGATATTGTGAGGGGAGGGGGGCGAAGACGTACACATAATTGAGAGCCAATTTGTACGTATTTGGATAAAGGATTGTTAAACTTTTGGAAGGAATGCACCAAACAAAAGGCATATGTGGGTGTGGGACATGAGCACGCATGCGTGTGTGTGTGATCATATCAAAACAAACACTTAGAGTTAGACGCGATTATTGGGGAATAAAAAATACACTGATGTACTAAACTCAATCACCCACCCCTCACTCCTCGATCACCATGCAACAATGCGCATATTATATTGTCATCAATGCGTTGCACAAGAAAAAAGGGAAGCCATACATACCACTCTATGAATTTTTTTTCCTTGTTCAGAATTGGTGTTTGCATGGATAATATGATGAGAGGATTTGATTTTCTAATGAAATGGGTTGAATTCGTATAAATTCACAAGAAACTAAACACACTGCTCTATAAATTTTGTTTGGCTTTGTTGTTCTGAATTGTGATTAGTGATTGTTGATTGGTGTATATAAATTAGTTATCTATTTATTGGTTGGTGTTTTAAATTTTTATTTGTTATTTAGAACCAGTGATGGATATTGGAAGTAACTCAGTTTAAAGAATGAGAATGTCGCTGCTAATAGCAAAACTCCAACTAGCACTTCTAGTGATAATCACACTTCCACTTTTGTTTCTTCTCTTCGAGCCAAAATTGATCCTACTTGGGCACATGTTGGCTTGAAAAAAGAGGGGGTACAAAATGTGTATACATGCCTTTTTGTGGTAATATATATAGAGGAGGTGAGATAAGTAGAATGAAGCAACATCTTGCTAGTATGGTTGGTCAAGTTGCATCTTGCAAAAAAGTTCCTCTTGATGTACGTCATAGGATGGTAGAGTCTTTGAAAAGAGGTTCAAAGAAAAAGGCGATTGAAGATATTCAAGAAGAGGAAGTCGAAGAAGTTGATTTGGATTTTCCAAATGTTGGGGCTAGCTCTAAGAAAAGAAAAGCTCCGGGAACTATGGACAATTTCTTTTCTCCTAGAACAACTCCTGGTTCCCAACCAAGCATTAGCAACGAAAGAAGCACAACATAATGTGAAAATGTTACTTACTGAATGGGCTATTGTCAATTGCATTCTGTTTAATGCATTAGATTGCCCCTTGTTTCGAAGAGCTTTGGATGGAGTGTGTTCAATTGGGCCTGGGTTTAAAGCCCTTAGTGCATATGATTTCAAAGTCAACTTGTTGAGAGAATGGAAAAAAGAATGCTCGTTAATCATTGACACTCATAGAGCTAAATGGGAAAGAAATGGTTGTACATTCATGGCCGACGGATGGATTGATGTTAAACAACGTACTTTGATAAACTTTTTAATGTATTCTAGTCAGTTTATGGTATTTGTAAAGTCTGTTGATGCATCAAATCTTGTTAAAGATGCCAAAACTTTATTTACCTTGTTTTTTGAAGTCATCAAATGGATTGGGCCAAAAAATATTGTTCATGTGGTGACTAATAATGCTGCCAATTATGTAGCATGTGGTAGGTTAATCAAGGAAAAATATAGGAATATTTATTGGTCACCTAGTGCTGCACATTGTTTGAATCTTGTGTTGAAAGATATTGCAAGTATGCCCCATGTATCTCACCTTAGAGCAAAGGCATCAAAGATAACAGTGTTTGCTTACAATCATATGATTTTCTTGTCATGGCTGAGTTGGAAAGAAATTGTGAGACCTGGTGCGATTAGATTTGCTACTACTTTCAATACGTTGCATAGTATCTATATGCACAAGAATGATTTGCAAGCTTTGGTGATTGATAAGCATTTTGTGGAGTGCGAATTATTAAGGAGTGAAGCAGGAAAAGCATTTAGTGCATTGGTGTTGGACAATCGATTTTGGAATGATTGTTATCATATTGTAAAGCTTGTATCTCCTCTTATAAAATTATTCAGAATTGTTGATTCTGATGAAAAGCCTTCATTGCCTTATATTTATGATGGCATGCAGAGGGCTAAAAATGGGATTAAATTGATGTCTGAGAGGAATAAAGAGCATCATTATAAGCCTTACACTACAATCATTCAAGCTCGATGGGATAGGCATTTGAAGGCCAATCTTCATGCACCATCATATTTATTGAATTCTGCATTCATGTATGGTCCAAATTTTATAAACAAAGGAAGTTTGGTGAATGCTTTTCCTGATGTGGTTGAGTCAAATTCTGAGGAAGATGTTGATTACTTCACAATAATGAAGCAAGTGACCATGTACCATGAAGGAAAAGAATCTTTTGAGAGACCTACATGTAAAAAAGCGGTTCAAACATTTGACCTTGTCAGTTTTTTTTTATTTATAGTTTTATATACACTACTTCTATAAAATATTATATACTAAATGTATTTTATTTTGTAGATGAATGGTGGACATATTATGGTTGTTCGGTTCCAGAGTTGCAACGTATTGCGATGCGTATTCTTAGCCAAACTTCTACTTCTTCTGGTTGTGAGAAAAATTGGAGCTTGTTTGAGCGCATCCATACAAAAAGAAGAAACAGATTGCAACATCAAAGGTTGAATGATTTGGTTTTTACAAATTATAACATGCGCTTGAAGCATAAGTAATATTGATTCTTAGATGCTAATAATTTTTTATTTAAAAGGATTTAAGTTTAATTGAAGTTTACATTATTATTGAAGGAATACATTGAAGAAGAAAAGGATAAACTTTGATCCAATTGATTATGAGACCATTGATGAAGTGGACTTTTGGTTGACCGAAGAAGATCCTATTCCAGAGTTTGATGATGCAAATGCAGTAAATCTTGAAGGTGTTCTTAATAGAGAAGACATTGCATCTTCATCAACTCTTGAAAAGGATATTGAAGATATGGATCTTCCTGAACCCCTGAGTTTGAATGATACTATTACCACTTCGGCTTTTCCTCATATAGCTCCTTGTGATGGCTCAGACCCTACTTTGAATGAATTTAATGATGCTTTTGAGTTTTGATTATGACTTATTATTAGTTACAGTAAATAAAGGATTGTAATATTGTGTTGATGCTTTTGAATTTAATGATGCTTTTCCTCATTTATGCTTTTGATACTTTTGAAATTAAGTAGTATTAAAGCCGGTTTGACCCCAGTTTGACCCTAATATGATCTATTAACCCTTGATCCATTGCTTTAATTGGTTTAGTGTTTGGTCTAATTTTTTGAACCTTGATGAGAAGACACACCACCAACCTCCATTGGATAAACCACTAAAGGTAGTATTTGCAACCTCACACTAAAAAAATATAAATTCGAAAAAAAAAAACCTCGTTATGTAACTCCTGTAGCAACTAATTTAATAAAGGGAGTGGCAATATTCATACATCACGGTTGATCCAAATCCAAAAATACAATATTCATCCACAACATACCATCAACACAAATGAAAATGTTCATATTAAACTTTATAATTTGGTCTTTACAAACCAAATTATGAGAATCGCAATAATAATATCATATTAAACTCATAGCATTCAATAAAATCAAAGGTGGGGCTCTAAAATGTTCGTATCCATCATCACTTGTTATATGTTTGACAAAAGTTAATACAAATGATTATGCATAAAAATCATGATATATTAATAATATAATCATAAGCAACAATGTGTTATAATGTTCTATACTTGACAAGAGTTACCGCTTGCTTGTATGGAAAGAAAATGAGAGATGAGAGAAATTTGAAAGAGAAAATAGGGGGAGAAATGAATTTTCTCCTGCTTGGATGTGAGAGCAAAAGTGGGAAGAATGAAAAGTTTGAGAGAAAATGATGTGTGGGTCCCATCACATTTTCTTTTCAACTTTTCTCTCTACACATGGAGAGAAGATAATGAGAAAAATATTTTCCTTTATCTACCCACATGCTCTTTATTACTTTTTCATTTTAAACAATTAAATTTAACATCTAACTTTTTTGAAATTCTGATTATTCTTTTTTAAGGATAATCTTTAAAATATATTCTAATATATAATTTATTTTTAATTGTTTATTAAAACCCCGTAACCTTAAAAAATATGATATATTTTTATTTAAATTATTTTGTTTTCAAATAAAATAACATGAAAACATATCTTAAATAAATAATTTCATTTTAAATTATTTAATGATATTAATGTTAATATAATTTTTCATTATCATATTTAATTTTCTATTATACTTGATATATTTTAAGGATACTTTACTTATTTAACTATTTGATTTTCATTTAAGGATATTTTAGTCATTCAACTATTTTTTCATTTTCCTTCCTCTTTGTTTTCTTTCATTCATCCAAGCAATATAGATGATAATATTTTCTCTCTATTTTTCTCTTACCTCCATTTTCTCTCCTATTTTCTTTCCTCTCAACTTTTCTTCCATCCAAGCGGAGCCTTAATATAAATTGTTAGAAAATATAACATCTTGTCTCCATAAATTCAAGTTAAATGAATTGAACAAATCAAATGTTTTTCCTTGTGTCAATACCCTCTTTAGGCTTTCTAATTACAATAACATTTATTCTTAATTTTTTTTGTTACAATATCTATTTAAACAAATATTCATAAGGAACTAGTCTCACATAGACTCCTGCTCACTTTATAGATTGAACTCACATTTTTCTTTTTTTAGCAGCGTACAAATGGGAATCAATTTGGTTGCTCATCAAAATGATGAGCACCTTCAGTCCTTTAGATCTAAAACTGCTCAGAGACGTTCAACAACACATAAACCTAGGGAATAATTCCATCATCTAAACATATAACAATAAAAATAGGAGAAGCATAAAACTAAAATAATAAAGGTTGGATCAATTATAAAAATATATTTTGCAATTTCATTAAGCTATATTATTATTGATAAAAGAATTCAATTCAAATATCAATGCATGAATTTAAAACAACCAATTATAGTATGGACACATTGTGTAATTTGATCTAAACAATTTAAATCATAGCAAAGAAAATAGAAAAATATAAGTTATAAAGTACTTTAATGATAGTCTACTATAATTGTGAAGATCAAATTTAAACAACTTAGATGCATTCATCTATTTTTTTATGTATAAATTATAATAATAGTTTTAAATATGTTAAATCTGAATAGTTAGAACTTTAATCTAATGATATTGAAAGAAAAAGGAGAGTATTCCACTCTCTTATTAATAAAAGGAAATAAGGAGATCAAGCCAAATAAAGTACGAAAATGAAAAATCTTCAATGATATACACAATTAATGAAGAACACGTTATAATTCAATTACTGCAAATTGTCCCACCACTCTTGATCACCCTTGATAAGATTCAACTTAACATTGGCTGAATTGGAATCAAACGGTAACTTCTTTAGATTTTCACAACCGAATACTTTTATGGTTCTTAGGGAAGGGAAAAGCAAGACACTCCCATAAATGCTCCTCAGGTTTGGCAAAAGGGACAAAGTCAGCTCTACAAGAGAATGGAATATGGAATCCACATTATTATTATCTCTACCTTTCGCATCATCTTGTAATATTTCTTCCTTTATCACTTCTTCTATTGAGGGGCACCAATCAACAACAAGTTGTTGAAGGAGAGGAGCATACTTCAACCATGTCAAATGATGTATTCCGTTGCATCGAAGAATGTGCACATGTCGAAGCATGGATAGACAACATGTGTCATAAATAGAAGAATCTATCACATTAGGAACCAACAAGATAAGTTCCTGCAGGTGCTTCATTTTTGACATGGATGCCAATAATAATGGCATGTTAATTGGGGCGTGAACATTAGCAAGCTCAATGCCACACATGCAGCTTTGCAACTTGGCAGATTTAAATAATTTGTTGAGGCCACTCTCAGTACAATTGCTCTAAATTTGATGAGCACTCCAACTCCTTTAAAAATTCTTTCTCTTTTTTCTCAGGTCTAGATTTGTGAAGTCTAAAAACTTTTAATTGATGAAGATTTGGTATTAGTCCCAAAGGGAATTCATAGAGCTTAAATATTCCCAAGTCAAGAATCTTTAGGTTTTTCAAATTCTTCAACTCTCTCCAAATGTCTGATGCATACATCAATTCAGATGGCACAAACAAATACAGATATTCCAAAAGATTCAAGCCACCTATTTCTATGGCCGGTATATTTTGCACTCCCCATAGTTCCACGACTTTTAATCGCCATGCATATTTGATGTTTTGCAATCCCTCTATTACAAAAAAATTGTCAAACTTCAATATTAATGTTATAAGATTTGTCCAAGCAATTCTTTGTATACATGATTCACCACCATCCATGATTGAAATCCTTTCAACCATTTCCCACTTTTCAATGCTAGCTTGAGACATTGCCCTTGCATCTTCTTGTACTATAACCTTTTTGTTGGTATCATGATCACGTGCTACCCATAGTGCCATGTCACGGATTGTATCATGCATCTTAATTGAGCGCCCTAAAAAGATATCATCTTCCACACTCTCTAACAAGCATGAAAGCTTCAACTTTTCAATGATGGACCCACCATGGCTCTGCATATCATGCACACTTCTCATCCTGTCTTTGTGAAGGAATCCCTCCCCAATCCATTTCTCAATGACATCAAATACTGGAATCTTATAATCCTCTGGGTATAATGCACAATATAAGAAACACTTTTTGTGTGTTTCATCTAACAATTGATCATAACTAAACTTGAGGACAGAAAACACCTGTGTCTCCAAACCTCGAGCTGCCCATGATGAACCTGTTAAGTTTTTCTTTGAGTGTTCCCATGCTTCGACACTCCTCACACCAGCCATGGCACTTCCTACCACTGTTATTGCAAGTGGCAAACCCTTACATTCTTGAGCCATCTCCTCTGCTATCTTTGGAATGATATGGTCATGTTTCAAGGTTTCCTCACCCACTTTTGAACAAAATAATTCTAGTGCTTCTTTCTCCATGAGAATATCAACTTTGAATTTTCTTTGAACTTTCATTTTTGCACACATATCCTCTAGTCGTGTTGTGAACAACACTTTGGATTGAAAGTTTGTTTCATTTGGATGTGGCACTCCAACCTTTTCCAATTCCAATCTCTCCCATATATCATCCAATAACAAAACAAATTTCTTCTCTTTCAAGACTTCATAGATCTTTGAAACTTTTTCATCTTGGTTACTACAACGACTCCAAAGGTCATCTCCAATACCTACCAATTTTCTGACATTGTCCATGATACCATCCAAGTTTGGACTTTTGGATACCACCACCCACATAATTATGTGAAAATCTGATCTCTTCCCAAGTTCATTATTTATTTTCTTTAGCAAGGTTGTCTTTCCCACCCCACCCATCCCATATAAGCCAATAATGCCAACATCTATTTCATCAATACTTTTCCATACCTTCTCAAACATTAAATCTAAGCCCACCGTCTCACCACATGGCATCTCATTTCGCTTACACATATGCTTGAGGACAACTTTAGAATCCTTACAAAAACCTTCCCCTTCAGTTTCTAGTTTATCTACATTTCTTAGAATCTTGGCAACATTCTTTCCTAACTTGTAGCTTGACTTGCAATTCTTTGGATAGCATTTACTTAGACATTTGTTCTGAATCTCTTTAGCTCCATGATCTAGAATATCGTTTATTTCCTATAAATGTAATATCATTAAATAAGTTCATAATGTGATCATTATATACTTTCACATCAAATCTGAATGTACATGTCTCTCTGTGTGTGTGGTAGACAAGAATAAAGACCAAAGCAAAAACAATGTAAGGAAATCAATTATCCAAGGATCCTAATCACTTGTAAAGGCAGTAAATATTGATCTTTGACATGTAAATAAGAATAAGGAAATATTTAATTTTCTTATTTAGGATCTATTTATAATTTTCTCTTAAATTTTTAAAGAGTCTTGATTAATTTGGTAAGGCGTCATTGTTTTTTTTCAGCTGTTATTTTGTTGATCGGGGAGTTGAACATTTTTAATCTATGACATGAGCCCTAGAGGTGTATAAAATATGCTATTCTAATTTATAAATCACTTGAAACTTTTCATCAAAATAGCCTGAATTGTATTTAAAATTACCTGAAATGAATTTAAATATTAAAAAATTGTCAAAAGTTTAAGAATGTTAGTTAATAAAGAGTATAAGCATTTTCACTCAAAAAAAAAATAAAGAGTATAAGAAACTATCCTAGATATAAGTAAATGGAACCGGTTTCCTTTTTCTTGTTTAGCAGGAGAACTTGCGAAATATGGATATGCTCTCTTATGATCTAGTTTTGATTTTTTTTTTTTTTTTTGCCGAGTTGATTATTTTATAGATAAAAAAATATTTTTTAAAAAAATATTAATTAAAGAGATAATTTTCATTTATGCCTTCTAAAATAATTCTTTGAAAGAATATAATCTTCTAAAAAAATCAAATTTAGAAATCAGATTTTAAGGATCTAAATTTGATCAGCTCTTCCACTAAATGATCTAAATTTAGAAACCGGCTCCTAATTAACTGAGTATTTAGGAGTGGACGGAGTAATAATTCGGTCATTAATGGACTAAGAAATTAATTTAAAATTAAATAATAAATATATGTGCGGTTGGTACCTTTTCAATGTCTTCGACTCTTTGCAGCCAACCAGCCACTTGATGGGATCTTTGCATTCCTGTGGTAACTTCTTCATCTTCAATATTTGCTTCCACATCTTTCTTTTTCTCTTCAAGCTTCTTCGATTCCTTTGCCAGCAACTTCAGATTCTCTTCCAGGTCGTTGACATAAGCAGCTTTGTTGTTGAGGAAACCACAGAAACACTTGGCGGCTTCCCATATGGCCGAAGATGCTTCCATAAGCAATTAATTAATTATGGATCTGATTAATGTCAGAGATTCAAACTCACTCGTTCATCTTCGTCGTCGTCTGAGATAAGCCTTTCAGTTCCAGATCCGCACCTGAGTCTTCTTCCTTTGGTCAATGCTAAAATCAGAGCCCTCATATAAGTGGAAGAAGGAAAATGTCTAGGGGCAAGATGGTAATTCCGTAATTATATGGGTGAAGTTGCCCTCTCTAGCTCGAAAATGCAGACTTGTCTTCAGACTTTACATCTTCATAACGGACCCCATAATTTTCAAAAGTCGCATCAAATTAATTAAAAGAAAATTCCATGTAAATACCAGTTGAATTTTAAAATTCCAAATTAATTATTGCGAATAACAGTCGAATTCCAAAATTCTAAATTAGTGACTGTGGTACCACAAATGACAGATCGGTGGGATTTGCAAATTTTAGCAAATTACCTCTATGCCCCTTCCTCTTATTCCATCGCCGCCTTGTCTCTCACTGACCCTCCGGCGTTGTTCGCCATCAATTCCACCGTCCTCTACTGCCTCCGATGGACTCCACCACCGTCGCTCCTCCCCATGATCGGATTGCCTTGGCGATTCATAATTCTCGGTATTATCCGTATACGGCTCCATATGGATCAATGTTCATATATTTATAAAGATGAATCGAAACATGGCCCGTGTCGGTGAGGGTGTGAAATTGTAATAATCCTGACCTGAGTACATTGCAATAAAACAAAATTTAATAATTCCGTAGGCCAATTCCGTAGGTCATTTGTCCAAAAGGGGAAAAAAGACATATGAAGAGATTTTTTTTTAACCCTGATTATGCTCATTGTGGGCGTTTTTTTAATTTTTATTATATTTATCTTTCTTAATCTTTTAATAAAAGTGAACTAACTTTTAAGATTAGACTTTTAGTATTAGAGAGGTAGAGATTGCAACATAATAGAGTATGTATCAGTATAACTCTTGGACCCAGTCATGTTGTCACCTGTTTTTATAAAGAGCGGTGTTTAGAATGCTTCACTCTGAAATAAATCAGCAAGTCCCTGTATTGTGTGTGATGTTGATATTATATTCATTTCATATTTGACATATTATAGTGATCAGGCGACATCAAACACGTTACCATGTTTCGATCAAAAGTCAAAATGTAATGTGATATTGTGTAGCGTGATCAAGTGGGGATGAGTTATTTATTTGGAAACACTGATTACTAACTTTACCACCAATACCCTTCCTTTTCTAATCAATTCAAGTACAATCGTTAAAGAGTTAATATTATTACTGTTCTTCATAATTTAATCGGATTTTGAATTGATTTAATTTTAATCTCCACCATCACTTCATGAGAACTTAGTCACAGTTCAACTAGAGAGATTAAAATAAAAAACCGCTAAAAATACCGCGACTAATCTTTAAACTTGGGTCAAACCCAACCTCTGCAACCAAAAAAAAAAAAAAAAAAAAAAATTAACCAAATCATATAACTCGTATGGTTTAAACGGTAGTACGAAATAATTGCCCCAACTGCCATTATATATATACATTGCATACATACTTATATTATATATAATTTTACATTATATTATCAAAAGGGTTTGATAGGCCAATTGTTACCAATCCTTTTGGAATACAGAGCTCACCTCCACCAACTTAATCCCACTTAAAAAGACTTTCCCACCCCCCAAAAATAGTTGATGGAGCTCTGATGGCCTGTCAGTTGCTGGGTGGTTACCATGCTGGAGCTCCAGTGGCTGGAAGTGTTTCCAACAATGGTTCTAGAGGTTTATTTTGTTTTTATTAAAAAAAAGGATAAAATTGTAAAAAAGCATATAACATTTTAAAATTCTTATTTAGTCATGAGTAAGAATCTTGGAACTTTGAAGGTTGGGATATGACCAAATAGCAATTTTGAATTTCAAATGGTATTAACTTAGGGATTTTCCCTTTTTTCTTTCTCCACTTTTCGAGTTCAAGTAAGAAAAAACTCTTTTCTTCCCTCCCTCCTTTCTCTCTCCAAACAAAAGTGCGGGTCCTGGTGAAGCTCCAAGAAAATGACCGGTCGTCGGTAGGCTTCCGGGGGAATTTGGCTCCATCTTCCTGTGGCTGTTCTTGACATTGAATTTTTCCTTGGCCGGCCAGTAAGGTAGGACATCACATCCCCACAAGTTGTTCATGACATTGAATTTATTAAAGGGGAGAAAGAAAAAGTACCTGTGCAAAAATAAGTAAAGCTTGACTAATTTCATGATAATTTTATTTTCACATTATGAAAAATGTACTCTTTTTAATTTGTATTTTATTTATCATTGTTATTCACCCTAATTTTATTATTATGATTTATTGGTTTGAAATTATTTTTATTGTGTTCTCAATTATATTTTATCTACCTTTATTTAAAATAATTAGGATGTAATTTAGTTTTTTAAAAAATATTAATTTAATTAGGAAGACCTACCCAGCAATTACACTACAAAAAAGAGGGCAATTTGTAGCGGTTATTTTGTAGCGGTTTTATAAACCGCTGTAAAATATGTAACTTGTAGCGGTTCTAAACAAATTTGCCGCGGAAAATAAGCGTTTGCCACGACGGTTACTTAGTAGCGGTTTAAAACCGCTACAACATTTTGGCGCGAATGACCCGCCAAAATTGCAGTGTACGTTTGCAGCGGTTTTATGGAAAAAAAACGCGGCAAAACTCCAAAGGTCACCAATTAGTCGCGGTTACTTAATCCGCTGCAAAATAAACCGATGCAAATTTGAAACGTCATGGAATTCCCTCCAATTTAGCAGCGGTTTTACAAAAACCGCTACTAAGTTGCGTGTTTTCCGAGAAGTCATCGTATTTCGCAGCGGTTTGGGCAGCGGTTTGAGGGAAACCGCTGCTAATTAGCAGCGATTTAAACAAAGCCGCTGCTAACTCCGAGCTCTATATATTCAACTTCCATTTTCTCAAAAACGTCACATCGAAAGAGTTTCAGAAACTAAAATATAGAGAAATCAATCTATTCTTGAGAAGAAAAGGTATTACTTTTGCTTTTATTTTATTGTTTTTTAAATTTATTTAAAATATTTTTATGTTTTTATTTTTTAACTTTATTTTAATGTTTTTTATTTTATTATAGATGTCTAGTCCCGATCCTACACGCAGGCCCGGTAAGGAGCCTATGATACCGCACGAGGACATCCCGGAACGAAGTGGCGCTGAGGCCAATCCTGAGGAGCAGGAGTTTCCGGAAGCTGGCGGCGCTGAGGCCAATCCTGACAACACATATCTCAGCATCGAAGATTTCGATCTTCCAGATATCTCAGTCGAGGCGGCTGAGAACTTCGAGGATGAGGATATCGCCAGGGAAAAGGGATTCCCTCGGCCTTCTGCTTCGCGGTCCACTAGCTTTGAAGTGGACATTCAGGGTAAGTAATTTAGATTTATATTTTGTAATAAAATTGATGAATTAATTTAATTAATATTGTTAATGTTTG